>BQNB010023357.1:0-31166 GCA_026074375.1 Tanacetum coccineum
GCCCATTCGGCCGTTAAACCCACAACCAAACACACCCTATATATATATATAAAACCAAACGAACCCTTGTTGATTGTCGCTAACCAAACGCACCCTAACGGCTGTCCCCAACCAAACGCCCCCTAACGGCTGTCCCCAACCAAACGCCCCCTAACGGCTGCCAACCCCGAAACCAAACACCCCCTTTTGCTATTAACCATACACACCCCTTTTTGTTATAACCCTACACGAACACCCTTACTTTTCAACAAGCCAAACGCAAACCAAACTCAACAACCATCCCGGCTGTTAACCCATCGAAACAAACCCCCTCGGCTGTCCCCGGCTGTTGACAGCCAACCCGACACCCCCATGGTGGCGGTAGTCCACCGAAACAACACCCCTTGGTGCTATAATCCCAAAACCAAACGCACCCTACTCGTGCCAAACATCAAACCGAAACGCACCCTCGTCTGTTAACCTGCTAACCAAACGCACCCTAACTTGATGTAAAACAGAATAAACGCACCCCCGACTGGTGCATCACCAACCCAACGCACCTTTGTGGTTGATACCACCAACCCGAACAAACGCACCCCGCGGGTGATTCTTCACAGCCAAACGCACCCGGTGGTGTTCCCACCAAACGCAGCCCCCGAGGTGTTAAACCCCAAATCGAACGCACCCTTAGTGGTGGTTGTACACAACCAAACGCACCCCGGTTGGGTTTATGAACCAAAATGCACCCTCTTGGTGCTAAGCCGAAACCACACGCACCCTTTTATGGTGACTATGGTTGTGGCGGTGGTGTGGCAGCGGCGGTCGAGTGGTGGTGGTGACGGCGCGTGACCGAGAGTGAGTTGGTGGAGCTCGTGACCGAGATGAGTTGGTGGATAGTATAGATCGTTGCTGATGAGGAACGTTTGGGTCCGCTACGTGAAAGATTCCTGCCGAAAAGTTTCCCCGGCGGGCGTCGTGGTGGCGGTGGCCGGAATCCGGCGGTGGGGGAGGGTGGCCGGACATGGGAGGAGGGAGAGAGAGATTTAGGGGAGTGTGTGTATATATGAGAGATGAAATGAGAAAAATATATATAACTTTATATTTATATTAAAACTTTATAATAAATGTGGCAAGTTGAAATAGTCCAGGGTCTAAAGTGTAACTCCTTTATTATAGTTTTGGTAAAAACGGTTCGGGACTCGTTTGAATGACTTAACGGTCGATTCAATTCGAAACTTTCGCCATTGTTTTCTACAAATTATTTTCAGATAAAAATGATATTCACTCGATAAGATTCATAAATATTTTATATACAATTTAATAAAATATATGTTATTCGTTTATACTGAACGTTTCGTCTGGTCCGAAACAAAATTAGATTTCCACCGTCGAGTAATTCGTGTTATCCACAACGCTTTTAATTAAAGTGATGACATAATTTATTACTATTTTAATTAAATAAATACTGAAAATTAAAAACCATTATAATTGAATTTGAGTGTCCCCGCGTTGTATATTGTTCGAAAAAAATGTTTGCGTGCTGTTTTAAAATGAAGCCCTTTTTCCAGCTCGGTTGTTGTTTTTTATTTGTTTTTTAAATTTATTTTACCCCAGGGTCCCCCTCGGCAAAACTGAAAAGTTGTCAGGAATGTCGTTTCACATCGAATTGCTTTTAGGGTCCGAGCCGTGAGAGGGTGTGGAGGCGCGTGAGTTGACGGGTCGTATAGATCCGGAGATGAGGATCATTCTTGGAGTTGGTCGGAAAATACCGCCGGAACTCGGATGTCACAGTACCTACCCCTTAAAGAAATCTCGTCCCGAGATTAAATTTGTGTTATCCGCTTAGTGTGTCTAAGAAAAGACTTAAGATTTACTAAGCCATTTGAACATGACGCTGATAACTTTATTCAGCAAAATTTGGTGTTTCTACACCTCCCAATCTACCAAAAATTTTGGCTAGGTTTGTCCGAGATATTTAATCTATCAATATGGGTACCTCAAAATATATCATTACAGATCTTATGACTGATCTAACCGTGTTATAGAGAAAGTCTCATTATAGTGAAAACCTCAAGAAAAGGTGTAGTCGCGTGAGAATGCCTTAAGGCAGAGTCTCGTTTCTACTATCTGTAATGTTCGATTATCCACATCAACGTGGCTTATGTATGAAAGTACCCCACTTACTTGGCAGTACTTAATTCGTATCATGACTTAAATTGGTGTACTATTTGTCTGCAATGAGTAATTCAACTGAATACTATATCGACATATGCTTATCTTGTTTAAGGTGGGTTTCATCACTTAGTTGATAAAGTTTGTACAATCTAGGACCACTCCAGGACCCAACAACAGCAACCATAACGACAATAACTATGACAAATGGTGATGAGATGCAGAGGGTGAGGACCCTCCAAGAAATAATATCCCCAGAATAAAGTTTAATAAATCAGAGGAGCTCGCGAGAGAGCTTATGCGATAGACGGCAGATTTTGGTACTCATTCGTTAGTTCAAGGATGACGCAACTCCAATAGTTCAATTGTGTAACAAGTCTGTTAGATCCACTAACAGTTCGTGATCGTGAGGATTAGCAACGGCAAAAGTAATAACTTAAGAATGAGATAAGGTAGTTCCAAGCGAGGCCTTAAGATTCTGCTGAGTGGTAAGACACGATTGTGTCTCTAGGCCTTTTTAACGAATTCTGATGATCATCGGGCTCGAGTTCATAATCGTTTCATATCGGATACCATTAAGCCCACTCATTTATAATTCATTATTTGCATAAAGAAGCGTCCTAATTTATGTAAATAATCAATTGATAAACTTATGGTTCGGTGATTTACAATTTATTTATTTAAATGAAGAGGCGTCCCAATCCTTTCAAATAAATAAATGATCAATCATCCTACTTAATAACTCCCGATGCAATAGGCGTACCCACATAACCTTCAAGGTGATGGATGACATGACGATGCATGTGCTCTAATGAGTATGGGACGAGTGATTAAAACTCGTCTTCGAAGACTGGGAGTAAAAACTACCAGGCGAGATCGACATAGAGTTCAAGATAGTTAATGAGTACTCGGTTAGAGTAAACCAGGTAAAAGTCTCGATGAACCAGTCAACATAGCAATTATCATATAAATCTTCTTATTACAAGTCCCGCCCATACAAGACTTGTAATACTTAGATTTATACATAATCCCATGTAATCAGAACTGTAACGGGCTTTGTTTACATAGCAATTATCATATCAATCCTTATATTACAAGTCTCGCCCATACAAGACTTGTAATACTTAGATTCATACATAAGTCCATGTAAACAAAAATCATAACGGTCTTCGTGTAATACTATATTGCATAAAGCTATGAAGAAAATATTATTCTTAAAGACCATTGTTTAACTTACAATGCCTGAGAAATAAGTGAGACTATTGCGAAACTCACAATGTCTAACGAGTCATTATGAGACCATTGTGCAACCCATAATGTCTAAATAAAATAAAATGAGGCCATTGTGCATTTCACAATGCCTTAAGAAACGTTCTGGTATTTATATAAATAACTATTATATAAATAAGCGCATGATATACGCAAAGTACGCAAGCATACATATTATATATATGTATGACATGTAAGCACTTAATGCTGCACTAATGTAAGCACATAAGCATGTAGTGTGTATGCACTTTGAAAACGTTTGTTTTGATTGCAATATTTGACGAAAAACGGTTATAGTCTAGGTTATAAATATGAACCTAGTTTCTCTATAGCCAGTGCTCTGATACCAATCTGTAACACCCCAAAAAACGTGTCACAGCGGAAATGTGTCTGGGGGCGTTACTTCATAATACACAGCGCTAGATACAAGAGAACGACCTCTAAATGTGTCATTTGAAAAGTAATCTCGTTGATTTCCTTGAAATTGATATAACATTTGTCCCATAATTGCATCACAATGAAAAGCTTGAATGTATAGACTCCAACGCACTTCAAGTAAGCCAAGTATCTATATTACTTGAGAAAAACATGCTTAAAACGGTCAACATAAAGTTGGTGAGTTCATAGGTTAGTTTAAATATGATGTAGTTTCAATGAATGTATTTGTCCACTGTGTCATCACAATACCATGTAAAAATCCTAAAGATTTATAAAGAATGCACGACGCATTTTATGTCACCAAAAATACCAATCTTATCTCAAAGATTTATAAAGAATGCATGATCAATTTAATGTCACCAAAAGTACCAATCTTATCTCAAAGATTTATAAAGAATGCATGGTCCAATTTAATGTCACCCCAAATTGTTTAAGTAAAAAAAATAGTATTGCCACTTTATTCCGGCCACAGTAAATATCCATGTTGAGTATAAATACAATGTTTACAATTATCTAAGTTCATGAAACGATGCAACTAATATAACAGTAAGAGTTCATATGTAAGTATTGTGGGTCCTGTAGGCCCAACCAATCGTAATCCAACATGTTATAACGTTCGTTTGCCCAGTGATAGCTAATCACCCGAACGGGGATTGTCAATCCCGAATAGATCTATTTTATAACATTCGCGTAGACAACATGCTATAACGTTCGTTTGCCCAGTGATAGCTAATCACCCGAACGGGGATTCACCCGAATAGATCTATTTCATAACATTCGCGCTCACCCTCCAAGTGATTTACAGTTCATGAAGCTGTGACGTAGACTTATATATATACCCATCACAGGTGTCCCCTCCAAGAACACCCGGCATTTATTTAAAGAATATGTACTCCCGTTACCGGTGTCCCTTCCAAGAACACCCGGGCAGTACTATATTGTTATCAGTTCAATCCGCTTAAGCTAATCCGTAATCATTTCAAAAGTAAAGTATGCATTTGTGACCAACAATGAAGTCAAGTAATGTATCCCATAGCGAGCTATGTAAATGAGTATGTAAACCAATTTGTAAACAATCATGTAAATGCATTTGTAAACAAGCATGTTCTCACCCCAAAAATATATATAAAACATGTAAAACGTGGGGCTATAAACTCACATTGATGTTGTAGAACGATTGACAGATAGGCATCTATATGCCACACACGAAGGATGGCGAGCGGCTTGATCAAGAAGTTGCAACTAATCTTAACGGCTAAGTCCCACTAGCCTAGGATAATGTATTTGGATTTCCCAATGAATGGTTACATCAACGGACACGTTGATAAAGATTTAGATTTCCAAGTTGTAATAGTTTGGTGGTTGGTTAAATAAATAAATTGAAAAGTGAACGCAAAGTATGTAATATATTCTGTATATATTACATATGATAAATAAACCCTTATATAACTCATACCGTGAATTATATAACAAAGACAAACAATCCAAAGATTAATGTGACGTATATAATGCTTTGCATGTATTAGATAATAAGTGTGAGTAAATGATTAAACCAATTAGTTTGACCCGTTTCCGAAATCACCACTTAATTAAATAAGAAGTTCTTGCATAGGCGTAAACGTACGTTTTAAGGTTACCACTTATGTTGTAACCAGTTGTAAAGTTTTTACATCAAATTGTTAGGTTATCTTCTTGCAGACATTATAAAATATAAATAATTTTTATAAATTTTGATTGTTTCCTAGACGAGTGTGTCTAAAATAGTTATCTATTGTAAAAGTATAGATTTGTTCGTTTATCGGTTAATTGTATAATACAAATTATTATATCTTTAAAATATAACTTAGTCCCCTTTATCAGTTTCTAAAATAATAGAGGCTTTAGTAAAACATTACTAAATATAAAAAGTTATATAAATTTAGTCATGACCTTCCCGGTTATATAACGTTTCCCCATATTTATAAAACCTAATGTTTTCTTTTTCACTTTTCAACAAACCACGGGAGGGGTGTTGCAAAATTTCTAGTGTTTTAAATATATATTTATATATATTTATAACTAAACAAATTAATAAATACCATATTTATTTAACCATTAACCATCATTTTAGTTCCGATTTATAATTCATAAAGTCTCGTGTTATATTTATTAGTCAAGTGTATAAACCAAATGAACCCTTGTTGTTTCGCTAAACCAAACGCATCCTTTGTTGTCTTCTCTAAACTCAAACACACTCCTAATGGTTTCCTGTTCACCCAAACACCCCTGTTTGTGTTAACTGCCAAACCAAACACACCCGTTGTTCATCTCTGCTAAACCAAACACATCCTAATCGATTTCTACATAAACCAAACGCACTCTGTTGCGTTCTCACATATTCAACATTCCGCTGCTACCCAGATTTGGGGGTGTTACAGGGTGAGGATTCATTTGTATCATTTCTCATAAGGGGTGTGTATGTTCTTTCTTTCTCTAAAACACATACACATCTTTCCTTTTTCTCTCATCAATAATATGGCTTACTTCTTGTTCAATCCTCCCCGACCTCCGGATCATCTTAGTTAGCAAGTGTTTCTTATTGTTAACAATTGGTACCAGAGCTGCAGGGGTGTTTTGTATTGTGTATGTTAGTTTCATGAGTCCAGCTTATTATTGGCTTATTTTTGTGATCTTAATTCTGAAAAATCAACGAATTTTTTTGTGTTGTTAACTGTTCATGTTTTATAACAGTTTTTTTCTATTTTTTATACTTTTTGATGAGTTTTTTTGGGGTTTCTTTGTTTCAAAAACTTGTCAAATCAACTAAACCTGGCCTTAAATTGTTTTCAGCTTAGTTCGAGTTTATTTAAGCTTATTTGGGGATTCAGAGTCTATGGTGTTGTTTTTTGGTGGTATGTCTTGCTTATTCAGATTCTGGGTTTTGGTTGTGGACCACGAATATGTAAAGGTGTTTCTGCAACAAGTCAAAGTTTCACTGCCGATCTAGTCTACATCCTTCTCAAACCGATCTAGTCTTGGACCCGATCTAGTCTTGGACCCGATCTAGTCTTGGACTGGATCTAGTCACCATGCCGATCTAGTCATCCATTCAAGGAACTGATCTAGTCTTTCAACAAGAGGACCCGATCTAGTTGGCAACCAAGTGAAACTGATCTAGTTTTTCAACCAATAGGACCTGATCTAGTTTGTGTCATAAGACAACCGATCTAAACCCAAACCGTGTCAACTCGGTTATTACCGAGTTGACCGAGTCAACTCAAACGAGTCTATGCCGAGTCTAAGGTCAACAGAAATGAAGGAAGGAAGAGACAGACTCTGTAAAACCACAAATCCATAACAACATACATCAAGCCTCAATACAAATCCACCAATCTAAACCCTAATTTCCCATCGTCACAAACAAATCCAAATCCATTCAATCTATCATATCCCATCGTCACAACCTCATCTCCAATCAACCACAATACTCGAATGAAACAGAAACACATTAAATGTAAAATTGATCTTAGATTCGTGCTTGCGGTATTAAACCACAATCTTTAAAGATTATACACATAACCATCATTGATCTTTTGAAAGCTTCGCTTTCTTTTTTATTCAAAATTAAAGATTGACATATAACAAATATGTTATATTCCATCTTTCCTTCGATTTCAGAATCGCAAGAAACAAATCAAACCTACCCAAGACCCCTTATAAACGGACCTAGAAGACTCATTACTTCTTGATTCTTGTCACCTTGGTGGATCGGTGATGTTGAGAAGATAAGAAAAAGGGGAGGTTTTATTGGTTGGAAATAAGAGTATTTATTTGTTATAGAGATTTTGTGAGAAGTGATATAACGATGGATGTGTGATCTGGTTTTTTTTGGAAGAGTGTGTTTGACTGCGAGTGAAATGTTTAAGGTTAGGATTTCTAAAAGTAAAATTAGGGATGACCTCACTTTTATGTCACTAATTTATATCTTGGACCGAGTGTTAAGTTTTAAATGATGGGCCTGCTCTTAACATTGAAATCACATGGGCTAAGAACTCAATTGTGTGGGCCAGGTTTTGGATGGGATTTGAGTTATAACAATTTTCATGGGTCAGTGGTCATCTACTGTTATCGGCCGTGTATGACAAATTGGCAGATCGAACAATATCATAAGATCAAATATGGGCCAAGACCTTGTTTGTTATTGGGCCGAGCGATATTATTGACCAATAGTGTTCGGCTAGTTATAATGTCTTGACATATAGATTTAATTGTTAAGTATGATGTTATTGGATTAAGCCGGGACTAAAACACTATCAAGACAAGTTCGACTAGACAATGTGGATTCGTTAACGATATTTAAAAACAACGTTTGTCTTAGTTCAACAACATTCACGAACAACAACACAACAAACACGATACATAACACTAAAAACAATTCGAATAAGATTCACTAAAATGACAAACGGCTAAAGATTCAGATTACAATGATAAGTGATCACGAAGTTGATTTGGTATCCCTTATTTAGGATTGAAGTTGGGTTTCATGAAGGCGTCTAATTATTTCATCATCGAGACTTCCTTCTACTTTCTACCCCTTTTCTTCAAACCCAATTTATCGATTGGTGACTTGCTTGAGCGTATACAACTATGATTGAGACTTAGATTATCTAGTTATTTCTTGATGTAAGGGGTTACATTGTAGTGCTCACGAGTTATAGCTATCACTTAAAGGAGTTACATTGTAGTACTCAGTGTCACACGCAGATGTCGATGTGGATAATTTCAAGAGGTGGTGTACTTCTTATACTTTTCTGGTTGGGTATAGAGTACTTATAGATTTAATCTTGTACCGTTCTTCAGTCAACAATAGTGCAAGCTTAAGTAAAAAATTTAGGAGATTCTACTTCATTTTCAAGTTTGGTATATCGGGTTTACTTCACCAAGTGGTCATAACAATAGCTGACAGAATAAGAGGTTGGTAAGTTAGATAGAGAGTTTAAAGGTTGAGATGTAATCAACAATTCTCACGGGATAATTGAAGCTACATAATGTCAATGGTACTTCACAGTCTAAAGCAAAATCCTTCACAGTTCTTTAATGTCTTTCATAACTTTTTAAGATTGTTGCTTATGACAAGAACTTCTCGAGTATATGGACGTACACGACAATGATGCTTTCGAGAGTTCGCAACCATCATGGGGGGAAATGTGTACATCCGGGACTTAGTTGACTTTGATGTTACCATGTCAACTTCCAGGGGGAAGTAGTGTAGACTACTTTAATAAGTATGGTTTATGAAGTATTCTGCATACGTAAGAAGAATTGTTGCTGATTCCTTGCATGTACCCCCGAACAAATATTCACCAAGACATAATGACAAGAAGCAGTAGTATTTGATGTGGTTTTCTACTTCTACAAAATTCTGCTATGCACATAAATGTCAAATAGAAGTTTTTTCTAGCTACATTAATGTTTCAGAATCTGCTCAAGATAGGGATGTTGGTTTGGGGGGAAGCTAATTCAGAAACTTCACCAAAAAGAAGTCTAAGAAGAAAGCTTTTCAAGACATGCTGCATAAATTAGGGGGAAGTTAATCCAACTCATGCATACTACAATGGTTCTTGTACAGTTAAAGACACTAAAGATCTAACTTGGAGTACAAGCTTCAAGACCAGGAGAACTCAGAAGACATCTTCAGCTTTAGAATCGCTTTGGAAGACTTTATTTGTGTTGTATTTGTACTTTGTTGAGATGTAATTATCGAAAGATCTTTGAAGCAATGATCAATACAAAGACTATGCGGATTGTCTTCTCTACGAACCATGATAAGCAAAGAGGTACAAAGAATCATCAATTAAATAAGTATAAAACTATCCTCATCACTCGAAAGTGAATCATTGAAAGGTATAGTTTTTGGCAAACTACCAGCCATAAACGGATTTGATGATGTCTTTACCAAGAGCCGTACCCTCTTGGACTAGCCACTCTTTGTTACAAGAACATGGTGAGTGAAGGCCATAGGATTTTTAGCAAACCCTTACAGCTATCAACGGATTTGAGAAAGTCTTTACCATGAGCCGTTTGCTATGGACTAGCCACTTTTCATTCAAAGAATATGGAAAGTGATAACCATCCAGTTTTGGGTAACCTGGCAACCATCAACGGATTTGAAAGGTCTTTACCAAGCAGCCGTTTGCTCTTGGACTAGCCAGTTCTTATGCTTGTAAGGCATGGTGAACTGATGACCATTTGTTGTGTGGTGGTTAGCCAACACCCAAACCCTTCTCAAATAGAAACAAACCACTCATAATAAGCCTCCCCTCAAACTGGTATTTAGCCTCCCCTCAAATGTAGTCCTTTTTTTATTTATTTATTGATTTTTTTTGTTTTTTTTGTTTTTTTTTTATAACTAACAGCAGGAATAAATAAAACAACCAGCAGGAACAAAACAAGCAAGCAGCAGGAACAACTCCCTTCCTTTTTTTTTTTTTTTTTTAACAAAACAATAATAACCCGAACAGCAGGAACCATAAACATGTACCAGCAAGAATCGAACACGTATCAGCAGGATACTAATAAACCAAGCACCAAAAAGATACACAGAATATAAACCAACATATAAACAACCGTAGAAAAATTACATGACAGCAGAACCGACACAACCAGCAGAATAAAGAATGATCAGCAAAACATAATATATCCAGGCAAAACGATGATCGTTATCAGCAAAAATAAATTATGAGCAGCATGAATCGAGAACAGCAATCAGCAGGATCAACAAACGAGTACCAGCAGGAACTTTTAACATGACCAGCAGGAATTTCATAATAAGTCATGAGCTGACCTTTTCCACCTCTATCCTTTTGGCAGCAGTAACACAGTAACAATGAGCAATAACAGCTTTTAATCACTTCAACCAATCCCACAAGATTCAGAAGAAATATTTCTAGTATCAATCTCATTCCTAAAAACGGTTGACAACTATGCACCACTCAAAGGAGATATTATAGGATCAGTTTCAATTCCTATATATGAGCGAAAATCACCTCCGTATTATGCGTTGTCAACTCTCATGACCAAATCTCAATACAAAGATAATTAATTATTCTTCTGAGACCAAATCTTCATTTTGACCAAATTAAATATTCATCTTGGACCAAATCTTCATTTTGACCAAATATATATTCCTCTTTTGACCAAATCATTCATTTGACCAATTAAATATTCTTTTGACCAAATCTTCATTTTGACCAAATTAAATATTCAACTTTGACCAAATCTTCATTGACCAAATTAAATATTCATCTTTGACCAAATCTTCATTTTGACCAAATTAAATATCTTTGACCATCATTAGGAACCTTGATGAAGACCAGCAGGAACACGTACAGCAGAAATGAAGAACAAGTAGCAGAAACATTTTTCCAACCAGCAAGAATGAATCGAACAAGCAGCATAAACCCTTTTTTTTTTTTTTAATTATACAAGAAACACAAGACAAGAAAGGATTAGTGCTTTTGGAAGTCCCAAGCCAGAACCGACTTGAATCTTCCATAGACATCAATATAATCATATCTGGTTAAAACTTTTGATGCTCTAGACGATTTGGATACATGTTCTAAAACAGCTTGTTTTGGTTTCCAAACCCACTTAGCTAAGGCCCTTAAATATAATTAAATATTAACCGATTCACCTTTGTTTTTGTTTAGAAGAATCTAACTTGTACCCTTAACATTCTTGTTAATACATCTTTGTAAATTAGGATGTTTTCTTATGAAGGGTTTTTTGAACAAAGTTCAGGTGACTCACATGTCTTGACTATTCCGATATTGGTTTAACCGTTCTTGTTATTTTTCTCTTTTTCTTATTTTACAAGGATGTGCGCAATGATCAAACTACCACAAACATAGCAACTTTATTTTGAACTCAAAATTATCTCCCTAACTTTTGATTCATCAATACCATTTCCATCCCTTTGATTACCTCTAGATTACTAGTTGTTTTCCAATTTATCTGTTTCTAACATTTTTATTGTTTTGAACAAACAATTGAGGATAAACTTAGGTGATTCACACTTAACTTGAGACCTTACACACACATTTTCACTTATTTAGGTTCAATAAAAGCATGGTTAGCAAAGACTCTTTAGCAGTAATGACTCAACAAGACTTTTTACCAATTCATATTGATTCATCATGTCAGGTTGGTGTGAGAAGGCAAGAAAATCCCAGTTTTTGAAAATAGGTGGGGGAACAGCATTCATTCCTCCTTCTTTGACAAACCTAACATGTTCTTGATAATAAAGTGTTTTATCATCCGCTTCTTCTGGATCAAAAATACTTTGCATTTCAGGATAATAAATTTCATTTGGCCCTGTATAATCCTTGTATCCCAACTAGCTTTGATTTCACAGACAAAGAATTTCTATCAAATTAGCTAGTTTTTAGAAGATTCTTCCATTTATTACCTGGACAAAGATTATCTAATTTAGCTTGCAAATCTTGTTATTTTCCATTTTATTTAGCATTGAATTTTTCAAGAATATTTTAACTCATTAGACGTATTTTCCAAATCTCTTTGCAAACCCTAATCTTTCCTCATAGGCTAACTGATTATTTTGATACCAGCACGTTGTTGATTCCTAATGTTTATAACACATTCTATATGCATGAACTTTAATAAAACAATCATTATAAAAGTCCTATCAAGATTATCATTAAGTTTGTTTAAGATCATTGTTGGGGGGTGGTGTAAAAAATTTTAGTATCAACACCAAGAAGGAACATTTTTTGTTACCTGTAATTCATTCACGCCATTTCTCTTCACTACCACCAAATGTGTAGAAATGTGTTCTTCTCAATCAAAGCTTCTCAACGAGGCTCTGATACCACTTGTTGAGATGTAATTATCGAAAGATCTTTGAAGCAATGATCAATACAAAGACTATGCGGAAACTAGTCTTTATATCTTATAAGAACAAGTAAACATAAAAGCCTCAATATATTAATACATCACACAAAAATAGTGATGGGGTTTACAACCTGAAGCTACAACATGATGAAAAATGTGAGTAAACTAACGTCTGTATTGAGTGAAGGAAAAGGTGTCTAAACCTAGACACCTACCCACATTTATATAATAGAAGGAGGTTACAAGAAACCGCTAGCTTAACTAACAAAGCTAACAAACATATAACATACTATCCTATTTTTCAAAAGAAAACATTACAAATAGTAAACTAATCAATAACATTAATCACACATTTAATGTTTGACTAATCTATATCTTCACCATAATATTGATTTCATCACATAATCTTGGTCTTGTTTCCTTCTTTGGCATATCTTGTTTCCTTTTGTTTCTTCTTTCTTCATTTCTATTTATGGGTTTCGTTACTCACATGTCAGTCCTTCATGAATTCTAAAATGTCAGTCCTTCATGAATTCTAAAATTCCCAACATACTTGATAGGAACATTGTAAGTAATTCCGTATGTCCACATATTGGGGGAAGTCGTTACGATCGTGTATGTGTGCTTCAGCTGTCTTGTTGGTGTGGTACTATCGGTGAAAGATTGTTATAATGATCTACCATGACCTTAAAATAAAACCCAATTTACCTTTTGACTTGTTTCTCCTTAGCTCTAGTGGTGGAGATGTGTATCCTTGCCAAGCTTATGATACGAAGCTAATCACGACCGAGCAATTGAGCGTACCACTTAAATGTTACACCCTAGATTAGTTGAGTGATCTGAGTGATTTCATTTCCATATTTCGTGAGGTGCTTGGTCTTGTACAGGTGATTAGAACAAAAGAAGTGCTTAAACGGAAAAATCCTTGACTTCGGTTAGGATACATTTTCAATATAATCTAGAGTCTACTTGAGGACAAGTAGGATTCAAGTGGGGGGATATTTGATGACATCAAATAACGTCACATTTATACCATCATTTATCCCGAATAAGTTAACCACTTTTGTATAATTATTGCAAGAATGTGTACTTAATTGTTTAAAAGTGTTATTTGCAGTAATTGAGGAGTGATTTGTGAAGACATGCTAAAAGGCGCATATTTTGGAGCTAAAACGAAGACATTTGAAGATTACCACATTCTGACCAATACGCCGTATCCAGGAAAAGAGATACGGCGTATCAGCGCCAAGTCTTCACAAGAAAACGCGTATTCACAATTCCCAATACGGCGTATACACCTTCTGCCATACGCCGTATCCATGAAGATAACTGTTCAGAGATACGAAAATATTATATTTTGGGAATGTATATTATACTGATCTTAAACTTTGCGCGCACTCTAAGGGATACACCCCAATACGATGTATTGGCCTAGCCCAATACGACGTATCCAGCATTTTTTCAGAGGTTATAAATAGAAGACTCAAAAACGAGTTTTCAGTGTGCAATATCATATTCCTTATACCATACTCATAAAAAACGAATTTCTGAAAGAGAAGAAGAGCCATCAAGGTCAAGCATCGATTACGAATCCATAGAAGACATCGTGTAATTTTTACTCTCTTAATCGTTCGAAATTAATTGTTTGATTACGCTTGTATAATTACAATGATTGTAGGCTAATACCCTCGGGTATTAGCCATCTTAATGAAAGTTCAATGTTTTGTTTGTTTTAAAATTGATTTCTTAATTAATCGTTGATTGTTTAATTATGTTTATCACCTAATACTTGTCTATGTGCTTGAATATGCGACCTATCATTCAACTGGGTCTAGTGATACCTAAAAAGTAATCTAGATATTGGGATAGCTCTCCATATCGTGTTTTATATTACTGGACCAATAGGATCATAAATAATGTTCTATCTTTACCTTTGAATTATAAGCTTAGTTGGATCGGTAGGTGACCCGTAATGTTTAAAGCAATCATGTTGTTAATTAATTGGTAAAGACTCGAATAGTGGACTACCAGTATATAAAACATCGTCAAGCAATAAGTGGGTAAAGTCCCGATGGGCTAGGGTTTTAACAGGATCACCACTGCTTTGATTCCCTAAGATAGATTATAATTAAACTAAAGGATGCTTTATGCGGATGCATTAATTGTGACAGGATTAATCGTGTCTAGGTCTTAGGATGATGTCCCGCCTAAGTCTTAAGAATGATATGCCGCTTCAAGATAAGCAAATCATTGCACTAAAATAAACAAACCAACACTGAACTAGATTTAATATGGCTAATATAGTTTTCTATCATTTGGCTTGTACCGCTTTTCTATCTTTTGATTTTCTTCTTTTGCGTTTATTGTGTATTGAATTGATATTTGTCACCACTAAACCTGTGCCAGTCTCTCAGGCTGAAAACCCCCCATATCTGTTAGAAGCGTATATAGCATAGGTTTAACAAGTAATTAGAATTAACATAACTAGATTAATTAAAATACTGATAGATTATAAGGTTAACAACCTCGCTCTTAGTGTTCGACACCCTACTTACCATGAAACTCCACCCGATCGGGTACACTGCCCGTTAAAGTGTTGTTTTAGGATAAGTCGGCTAAATATAAATGTAAAACTTGGTAATTAATAAATTGACCCTACACGACAGCACATCAATTAGCATAAAACAAACATTCATTACATGTCAAGCAAATATTTTCAAAATTCGATGACAGAGCAACATTCTTAACATTCGCATTACAATCAGAAACATGATTGTTCTTATTTGATATAGACTTAAACTTCCTAGGTTGGACTTTTACTTTATTCTTCTGGCTCCTACTTGATGTTTGCTGGATCCTATCATTCTTTGTATTGCTCTTATGCTGTGATCCACTAGCATTAGTATAACTTACTCTTCCTGTAGAAAGCAACAAGGTGTTATCATACGATGCTTGACCTTTCGTTGCTCTTCTTTTCTTTAGAAAATCATCTTTTATGTGTATGGTATGAAGAATATGATTTTGCACACTGAAAACTCGTTTTTGAGTCTTCTATTTATAGTCTTTGAAAAAGGCTGGATACGTCGTATTGGGCTAGGCCAATACGGCGTATTAGGGTGTATCCCTTGGAGTGCACGCAAAGTTTATGATCAGCATAATATACATTCCCAAAATAATAATATCTTCGTATCTCTGAATGGTTATCTTCATGGATACAACGTATGATAGAAGGTGGATACGCCATATTGGGAATTGTGAATACGCGTTTTCTTGTGAAGACTTAGCGCTGATACGCCGCATCTCTTTTCCTGGATACGGCGTATTGGTCAGAAATGAGTAATCTTCAAATGTCTTCGTTTTAGCTCCAAAATATGCACCTTTTAGCATGTCTTCACAAATCACTCCTCACATACTGCAAATAACACTTTTAAACAATTAAGTATACATTCTTGCAATAATTATACAAAAGTGGTTAGTTTATTCAGGATAAATGATGGTATAAATGTGACATTATTTGATGTCATCAAATATCCCTCCACTTGAATCCTACTTGTCCTCAAGTAGACTTTAGATTATATTGAAAATGTTTCCCAACTGAAGTCAAGGATTTTTCTGTTTAAGCATTTCTTTCATTTTAATCACCTGTACAAGACCAAGTACCTCACGAAATGTGGAAATGAAATCACTCGGATCACTCAACTAATCTAGGGTGTAACATTTAAGTGGTACGCTCAATTGCTTGGTCGTGATTAGCTTCGTATCATAAGCTTGGCAAGGATACACATCTCCACCACTAAAGCTAAAGAGAAACAAGTCAAAAGGTAAATTAGGTTTTTATTAAAGGCTAAAGGTTAATCATTCTAACAATCTTTCACCGATAGTACCATACCAACAAGGCAGCTGAAGCACACATACACAGCTATAACGACGGAATAGACATGTGTGTTTAAACATATCTTCATTCGAGTTTAACCAAAGGTTAGGATGAAGAATGATATAGGGTAGGGACCTTCTAGTTTTCACCAAAAGTAATAAACCAGCAAGGCGGCTAAATCATGCATACATAACTGTAATGACGGAATAGACACGCATGACTCACTCCAACCTCGTTCGAGTAAAACCTAAGGTTAATTTCTAGGAATGAGAAGCAAATTGTTATTAAATAAAATTCACAAAACAAATAGATTAAACTTGAACAAATAAGATAGTTGCTAGTAACTTTTCCTCGACCGTTCCATGATAAAGACTCAAAATATACACAAACGCCTCAATCATAGAGATAACAAAGACAACCTAAGTTGACGTTCCCATAACGGTCAACTTCCCTTACATCCCAAACTTACATACTTTTACAAAAGTGGTGATATCAACCACTAAATACAAAATTATACATCGTTGATTTTAATCCACGAATAATCGATCCTTCCAAGAATTTCTTCGGTTTAAGTTTAGCGAACCGACTATAAATCTTCCTTCTCCTTTTTGATACATTTTCTATTTTTCAATTTTTTTAACATAATCCTTTGTGCAATTTCACTGTCTTCGCAATCATAATTTTTCCAGATAATTTTTCCTTCTTTAACACTTCTTTTTCGAACATAATACATAATCGCGAAAGTAGCAAAATACACGCACTAAATATTTTCCCATTGCATTGTGTAATTTCCCGACTATAACAGAGATAGAAAATTTCACTTTGACACAAGAAATACAAAACTTTACACAAAAGCAACTAGCAACTTTGATTAATCAAAAGAGACGTTTTGGAAAATTTAGTTATCATTCAATATCATATTAGAGTTTTACAAAGGAGGTCCCAACATCTAAAAACATAAAGTTTGAATGATAACAGTTTAGCCATCTTCAAGTCCGTGCCACTCCGTGCCATGTGATGCTCAATTACCTGAGATAAACATGCTAAAAAGGGTCAACACAAAGGTTGAGTGAAATTTAGAGGTTTATGGTAAATAGTGTGAATACAAGTCATCATAAAAGATAGTGGGTTACGTTGTTATATACCCATAAGTGTAATAATTGCAATGAGTACAATTATTATGGAAAAACAGTTTGAATACAAGTTATCATAACAGTGGGTTACGTTGTTATACACCCATAAGTGTAATAATTGCAATGAGTACAATTATTATGGAAAAACAGTTTTAAATACAAGTTATCATAATAGTGGGTTACGTTGTTATACACCCATAAGTGTAATAATTGCAATGAGTATAATTATTATGGAAAATAGTTTTATTGCCCTAAGCTTATGACATTAATACGTTAACATGGAAATCACCGTAGTGACATTGGTTGAGGAACATATGTCCTCGTGGAAAGGTAACTTGCCAAGGTTACCCATTAAGTCAAATATGGTGCGTTTGGCTACCCCATGAACGGGTACACCAACGAGAGTTGTCACCCCCAATAGATCTATCCACAATATTCGCGTTCACTCGCAATGCAAGTAATTAATGATTCATGATATGGAAATAGTGTCACTGGAAGGTACTTAGGCAATAATATATCTGGATAGCATACAGTTGGAAAAACACTTGCATTCATGGTTTAAGCATGTATCCCCCTCGTGGGTTTATAAAGTATTCAAAAGATTTAAAAGCGAGGCTATGAACTCACCTTAACAGGGAAATCTGATTGATGGCAAAAGTATATCAAGTGAAATGCGTTTGTATGGTAGTACGATGTTATCTACCCGAACGGGGAAAACCAGTATATTAAATGAATGTAACGGCCTCGCCACGCAACCTGAGGGTAATATGTCAAGTCTTAGTGTGATGGTTTATGTTTTCAAAACTTCATAAAGGTTAACATATTACTTTGATTTATTAATTTATGGAAGATGTATCACTGTTTCGTATTGCTTAACATAATCCAGAAGCCACGTAGTATTGTTTGAGGAGTCAGAGCACTTTAAACCGTAAACCCAGCAAACTTGTTAAAACAAATACTCAAATAGAACCCCTCACATGAAATTCTCTAGTAACGTGATACGATAAGATTGTAAGTTTCTTCAAAAGCTAGTCGATGATAAGTTACGTTAAATATATAACGTAATTGATTTATAATGCGTCGATCGTGGGTAGGTGGGATTAATAACGATAATCATTGTGTCGTGTTTAATAAAATCGATTTTTATAATATTACTTATATATTTTTTATAATTTATATATTCAATATTATATTTAACATATTTTTTTAAGTTTGCAAAATAGGCAATATATACCCTTGATTTATAAATTTTTACAAAGTTAGTCCTTTATATAATAAGTATATATATATATATATATATATATATATATATATATATATATATATATATAATATAAGTATATAATATATATATATATATATATATATCTATAATAAAACCTTAACTTTGAAAACATGGCGAAGATAGGTCCTACTAGTTATAACTTTAGAATAAATGACATTTCAGCCCCATCGAGTTATAAATTTCAAAAGTTAAGATATATACCCCTAGATGAAAAATACAAATCCAAGTCCACAAAGCCATGCAAGCTGTATTTTAGGGTGTTCCAAATGAAATTTGCATGTTATAGCCCTTATAGAAAAGCAAAGAATAAGATGTTCGGAACGTAACAAAAGTTTAGAAAAGGAATTCGTTAGCTAGAAAATCAAACGGTCATTTTTAGGGTTTTAATAAAAAACGCATGGGTTTGTGGTTCAAGGGATCAAACAAGAGTTTATATATGATCTTAAGAATATTATGAACATTCTAAAACAGATTAAGAAGTTTGATTGAACCAAGATTTTGGGCTTGACTAGAGCTAAAATGGGTCTGAATAAGGGGTTTTGGTCGTACGCCTATAAACACTCAAGGGCATCCTTCTCTTGATCTTGGCTTCTGTTCTGATCTTGGGACTTCACTTGATCTTCTACTACTGCTAGAGAATGGCTAAAACTCCATTTGAGTGTGTGTGTTTGAGTTGAGGTGTATTTGGTAAAAGTATGTTGTATTATTGCATTAAGTATAGTGCTCTGAACCACCCTCGTATGGTGCCAAGAAGCTATCTCTTCTCTTGAACTGCTTACGCGTGCAAGTAGGCTAGATTACTACTACCACAACAACACCTACTATGGATGAAGTCATGAGAGCTCTACAAATCTAGGTGCAAGTGTTGGACGTGGGTTTTGAAATCAAAGAATGGTGACACCCACAAGTAACTTAACTAGCGTTCTCTCTCACAAGCTCTCAGTCTGATTAGCACTCGCTTACATACGAGGAATTCGATGCGTACGTTTCTTCTTGTATCGATGGGTGCTTGTACGTGATGGTGGATGTGGTGTATGACAGAGTCATGGTGCGATGACTAGCAACCAAACTAAAACTATTAAGTGAAACAACAAGCAGCTGATAATGGTTCCTTAATAGATATGGAAATCACATGAATATTAAGTAAATGCCAATCACAACAGCAAACAAACAAGCATAATGTATAAAATTAAGAATAGTTTAAGATGACCATAAAATATAACCTTCCATTCCATTAAACGATTCATTACACTTTTATTTCAAGTTAATATAACTATACAAAAGATGCTTAGATTGACATTAAGTTAAAGATTAAAACTAAATAAACCTGGTCATACTAACCAGCTTCGTCCGCAAAAAACACAAACATAAGCACAAAACCCCTAACCCATCACACCTAATCTTCTGCACACAACTCTATTATAGCAGAATGAACCTTTAGCTCCTTAACACCCTTAGCATTTTCATACTCGAGCTGGGTCAAACGAGACAACTTAACCTCCAACCTAGTCTTATTATCCTTAAAACAATCAAGAGAATCGGTCCAAGCCTCTTTGTCACTCTTGCTCTCCATCTCACGAATTGCTTTACACACCCTTTTCAGACTATTCTTAACATCAACAATCTTTTTCACAAGATATTTTCCATCCAACTCCTCCTCAGTGATCTGTTGCTAAAAGAAAATCTTCATCACCTTCGGTATCTCTGTCTCACCACTAACAGCAAATAGCTCATCCAAAACAGGAGTGTGTGTGACATTCGAACTGGAACATGATGATGCCATGGATAGATTGAGTGTTAAAGTAAGAGTCAAATAGTTTTTAATTTTTTGGGTGTTTTTTGATCGGGTTTGGTGCGCTTGATGACTTTATATATCGATAATTGGGGCAAATGAATATTAACAATCCCAGCATTGTAAGGGGGCAAATGAAGAGTCATGACTAATAGTCTCAACTCTCAACTCAATTCATGCAGTGTGAATATCAAATTAGATTCAAACCAGATAGACTATAAAAAATCCCATATCTAACCCCTCAAAAATACATAAGTTATCAGAAATGTGTGACCATATGTATCAAATTGTGACTACATTTAAATAATATGTGACTAATATCAAGGTTAATGATAGTACTAAGTTCACATTTTGCTATAAATAATAGTCACATGAATATTTCACCATGTGACTATTTTGAATGTATTGGTCACATATAATACCCTTATAATGTGGCCATAAACATAATTTAGTCACACATTTGTGATATGTTGTGACTATTGTAAAGCCTATAGTTACATGATCATGCTACAATTAAATGTGACTATACACATTAGGTTTTGGCAAGCAACCACACACTAAACTTTAGACACACATATTAACTTATGTGACCATATGTATTGAATTTTGGTTACACTTAATCATGTATATCTATGGTTAGTGTGACCATATATGACATTTGGTCACACTGTTCAAATGTGTGACATATATTTGTCACTTTTAAATGTATATTGTGACTAAGGCTTCAAACTTACTTTTCAGTTGTCACATATTTCAAATTCATATGTGGCTAAATATTTAGCAAAAAATATCAGTCACTTTTAAATAATGTGTGACAAACTTGACTATATGATTTAGCCACATACACAATTACTTCATGTCACCGTATATTGATTTTGGTCACACTATTCAATTGTGTGACATTTATTTGTCACATATGTATATATGTAGTGTGACTAATGTTTCATAAATATTTGAATCCGTCACACGTCCCAAATTATAAGTGACTAAATGATCAAAAATATTTTACCAGATACCTCTAGTCACGTAAATATCCAAATGTGTGACAACGAAATTCTGAAATGGTCACACGAAATGAGTTCAAGTGTAACTGTTTATTTTATTCTGGTACATTTAGTCACATAAATATCTGACTGTGTGACCGTTCAAAAAACAGCATGTGTGACGAAAGCCACTTTTTGTACTAGTGACTTCCATAGAGGGGTAGAAGTTCACATTTGTAAAGTGTGAGTGTGTGTGTCTTCCTTATTTTCTCTCTACCACACACACAACTTCTCATATCTTTTCTCTTTTCTCTCTAATAATATGGCTCAATTTCTCTTTCACTTAACCATACTTCCAGATCTTGTGTTATAAGGGTGAATCTAATGTTAACAAAATAGAATTAGAACGTGGAACTCCCCTGATATGTTGCTTGGGATGATTCTCCAATTTGAGTTCTTTAGCAAAAGTGTGTTGACGAGGCTTCAGAATGCTTCGTACGAGTTCAACAAACGTCTTTTTTAGAGTATACCTTATCGTCGATTTTCTTATAGCCTGCATAAAAGATTAGAAGACAAAGGTGCAATTACTATCTCGGTTATATAATGGTTACGATGCAGAAAAACAATTAAACACACTGCTGTACTTGGATCAATATGCCGTATCCCAAACCCTAGGATACGCCGTATTTTTCTTGTAAAAACAGTTAAATAGTTTTAAAGTACTAGAAATTAAATTACAGACTGATAACGTTCAGACACATCCATACGCCGTATCCAGAGGGGTTCGATACGCCGTATGGAGTGTCTGGGAAGACAGACTCATGCAAACAATTAAAAACTATTCAAATAATTTAAAAATGACCGGGTTGTCTCCCAGGAAGCACTTTTATTTCAGAAAAGTCTTTAAGTTAGACTTGCCCCAATTTAATCTCATCCTTATAAAACAATTTGGGGTCGAACAGGATGTCAAACGGCACATATAAATTCTTGATAAGATTTAAAAGCATCTCGTTGTTAAGAAGATTACAAGTCATGATATTAACATTTAGTTTCTTGATAAAAGTTTCAGTTTTGAAAAATTTAGTAGATGTATTATGACTTGTTTCTAAAAGCTTATTTGACCCTTGTGCATTGAAATTTATTACATTAGGTAATGGTATGATAGACATATCCCCCAAAGACTACTCAATATCGATTTCATCATTGTCCATATCCAATTTTAGATCATCAGGATAAATTACGTTAAAAGCAATTAAATCATTAAAGTATAAAATGTTTTGTTCCTCTTTATCACATTCTGTTAGCCTCAAAATATTGAGTCGAACAAGGAAGCTCGGTCACTCAACGAGGAAGCTTCGGTCTTTATTTATATGATGTTGTAATAGGCTAGAAAGGGTAAACGGGCTCGCTTATGTAAGCTAATTGGTAACGTGTTGTAGGCTAAAGCCCAAATAATCCCATGTATTCTCGAGCCCGGTCATAGAAAACCCATAGGCATGTAAGCCTCATGGTGCAAGTATAAATACCCCTCTCTAAGTGTGGAGAGGGTGTTGGTCTCATTTGTTTTCACACACATTTGTTAGATTCAACCATCTCATTTTTCTCTCTTTATTTCTCTCTCTAACTTCTCTTTAAAATTCTTCATATATACTTTCTATTTTTTTCTTGGTGTCCATGGTGAAGTGAAGGTGATATTGGGTTATTTACATTTGGTATCACTCGCCACGGGTGGGTCTAGTGATTTTGTTATGATTGTATTTGCTTATTGATTCGTTTCTTTTTTTGGCTTATATTTTTTTTCATTCTTCTTAATATATCTTCTTATTAGAAAAAAAAGTAGTTTAATAACAAAGTTTAGGCTTACTGTTCATTTTTTTCACCTTGGGCTTTATAACAAAGTATTTGAACGAGTAAACAACATAACTCAAAGAAACAACACATAGATAATCAAAGTTTTTGTTTACACGGTTGTTAATTATGTGTTTTTACGAGTAGCTTGTAACACGTCTGTAGCTTATGTAGTTACTTTAAAGTTTCTTGCTTATTTGCTCTTCAAAAACATTAGCAGCTTACTTAATATTCATTTTTGTGACTTATTCTTGTGATGTTACAAGCTTATTACAAGCTCCTTTGTAGCTTATTTTTTTGGGCTTATTTAAGTTTTGTTGGGTTTCCTATCTCGTGGTCACGGATTGAAACAAACTAGTCTGAAAACAAGAGAAGGAAAAGGTGCCAACAAGGTGTTTGATATTTTGTGCAAACCGAACTAATCAAACGCTTGAGCAACCGATCTAGTCATTTTCTTATAGGAACCGAACTAGTTGATTCCTTAAGAACCGAACTAGTAAAAACTCTTGTGTGAATCGAACAAGTCACAAGCTTGTGTTAACCGAGAAAGTAACAAGCAACAACCGATCTAGTAAGAACCAAACTAGCTATTTAGGGTGGCAACTGATCTAGCTAGTTAGGGTGGCAACCAATCTAGCAAGAACCGAACTAATGCACCGAACTACTTGAAAGCCTAGTGCAAACCAAACTACTCAAAAGACTAGCACAACCCGATCTAACATGCTCTCTTTGAAGATCGATCTATTGTACAAGCATTAAGAACCGATTTAACAAGTTCACGGAAACAAAATCTATACGTTTTAAGTAATTTTTGGTTTTTTGGTTTCGAGTGACGGTTAACTACGGGACTTCTTTCATATACCATTGCGATCGTGAACTCATTTCGATCATCGTGGTATATTCACATGTTACCGACGACAACCGTAGCATTCCGCGAGAGCAAAATAAAAAAACGTTAACTTTATTTCTATTTTTCAAACGAAGGAGATGACAACAGGGAGGGAAAACGTTTTCTTATTTATTATAATTCAAATTTTACACTTTTGGCCCCTCGAATTCTAAACAATATTCATTTTTAACCTTTAGACTTTAACTTATTTTCTATTAACCCTTTGTTTTTAAAAGCAAGATTAAATTTAACCTTTTACTTTCAAACTTTTTCACTTTTAAACTTTTAATTTTTGTTATTTTTTAGTTTTACATTTTAATTTTCAAATTTTTTACTTTTAGCCCTTTCGTTGTAAGAAATTTCACCGTTAGTCCTTTTAAGCTCATTAATCGTTACAAAAGCTCACGGACTTCAATTTCAACAACGATTTCAACAACAATTAATCATTGTTTCACGGTTTCTTCTTGATTTTGTAAAATCCCGCGAAAGATTCCATTCTTTTCTTGGTTTTAATCAAAGACTTGTAAAATCACGTGAACGTTAATTGATTTTAATCCACAACAACAATCACTTTACCTACTTAAGATCCTACAAATCATTTTCACTTCACATCACGGTCAAATGGAAACAAAAGATACTTTATCTTCGTGTTCGGATTCAGAGGAACAAGAGATACAACAACTGCAAAAGCAAGCAAAGAATTTAAAAGAGATCTCCATGAACAAATTGAATGCACTCAAAACAACCACTCAACGCCTTGAAAGACAGACTTTCACTCACTCTCTATTGTTTGAAAGAGCATTTTCGAGACTCTTTAGTAATGACATCAGAACTTTCAAGTATGAGTTATCTCAAAACATGAATAACTTAGAAAAACAAGTCAACAATGAAATACTTCACGAGAAGGATTCCAAGTCTACTCTCAGTATGATCAAAGTGCAGTTTGACAAGTTCATACATTCAGAGATACTCAAGTCTTCCAATTATGATTCTAATGCTCAAGAAGCTAGGAAAGACTTCAAAGACTACACTCAAATAGAAGCTAAATCAACACATGGAATCCATTGAGAAATGTATTATTGAAAGAGCACGTCATGAACAAGAGATACATAATGTAACATTTCTCATTTTCATGTCATTATACGACTCTATTAATGTTCATTATTTATTTTAGTCCAATATGCGTTTACTTTTAATTTGACTTTTAAGCTAAATCGCGTGGACTAGAAATAATCATTCAACGTAAACGGTCACCAAATAAATTAAGGTTTACGTCAAGCAAGTGTCTAATAATTATTAGGACGATAATTATTGGCATTGTTCATTCTTATTTCTGTTGGTCACGTTAATGACTTACGTTTCGCAATAAAATACATTTAGACACACCACAAAAATACCTAGACCTACCTAGACTCAAACCAATACCCACTTCTAATGCCTAAACACAAAAATTAAATCAAATCTTGTACAAATGTTCAATGTTGGCCGAATGTGGTGAGTTAATCCACATAGAAATCGTCCTAAGTGATTTTCTAGCTAAGAAATCCTCTAATGATCTTAGCAAGTACTTGTACATCTTAATTCCCATAAATGCTAGTCCTAATGGTCTCCTACTAGTTTATTAACCAAAGGTTAATAACCATTTTTGTTCCTTAATCCCTTCTAGCTGTGGCAAAACAAGAACCTACACATAAATCTTTGTGATTTCAAGGAATCAAACTAAATCTTGTACAACATTGACTAATACTTAGTGGTTTAACATAAAACAAGGTGCAACAAACTAGAAATCCCTATAATCCACTTAACTATGGCTCGTTTGGTTTGTTTAGGACTAAGGAGAGGTAACTAGCCACAAATTGTCTATAAATACTACTCCTAAGTTCACAAGATACATTTCTAAAACTTCTAAACACTCTCACTAAGACAAACCTTCCTCATTTCTCCCTTTCCATTCGGCTACACCAATAACCGAACCATACGCGACTCACATTTCCCTTTCAAGAACACAAGTAATCTTAAAGACCCCTTACACGTTTGTGGAAGCATACACGAGCTAAGGAATTAGGTTACAAGCTTTGAAGCTTGAGAAGTATACACGTTTGGGTGTACACGCATTGCTCTACCTTGCAAACACTCGAAACAAATCACTAGGACTCTTTGTAAGTCACGTTCAAGCTTATACACTTTGTGTTATAGTTGTTACTTGGTGTCTAGTCGTGTAGGTCGCGTTATATATACGAATAACAATGCTCATAGGCGTGAGCACGCATGATTCGATCCATACGTAGCATACGTGCATGAATATACATACGATTTGACCTTGTGTGGTGCTAATACACGTTAAAAGGGTAATGTAAGATAAGCTAGGACGTAAACTAGCCTTTTAGACTCAATAAAGGAAACGTACATGGAAATGAAACACTTATACTCGAACTACATAAAAACACCACATAAACTCTACGTGTAAATGTTACCTTATTAAAAGAATGCATGCGATATAGCACGACTTATTTAGCTTATCGAGTGCTTATTGGAAGTATAAGCCCTAAAACTAAATAAAAAGCCTAAGGGACCTTTAATGGGCTCGTTTATAACCCAATAGCCCACTATGGGGACCCAACCGGCCCAACATGCCACCCCTTTTTGAAGACCACAGATTATTATTAAGACTTACGAGCTTATTTAAAAGGCTAGTATGCTTATTGAACTTGTAAAAACCCTAACCTAAAGGGTAAACCAAACCGGACCCTTATCGAGCTTCCTAGCCCACTAACAAGCCCTAGTCGAGCCATAAGCTCACAATAAACTCAAGGCAGCTTATTGATGAACTCTCATAAGCTTAATGAGCTTAATGGGCTTAAGTAACACAAATGGACCCTAAATAAATTAGCAGAAAGGCTTAAGGGGTTATTCGGGTTTCTATTAGGCCCAATAGGCCCAATAAGCTCCAATAAGATCCCCGAGCTTATTTTCAGCTTAACAGACCCAAATAAGCTTAATAAGGGTTTTTGTACTTTTTGAAACTAGGTTGGACCTTTAAAATACATAATGGACCTTAACGGGCCTAATGAGGCCCATTAAGCCAAAAATAAGCTCGTTGAGCTTATCTATAATGCCGAGATAGATTTTACAGCTTATTGGGACTTAATAAAACATAATGCCACTTGTTGGGATTTAATTGGAGTTAAAATGTAATTTTTACAAGTCGGAGGACTAAAAGTGCCAGTTTATAAACTATAGGGTTAATAATCCGAGACTGATAAAAGTTTGCTGCATCTTGCCGGCTCACAACCGATGTTGCAGTCTTCTAAAAGGTCGAGGGTTACAATTGTATCATGGTTATGTTTAATATTAAGTATGAATTAATAAATGTAAGATCTCTTTTTGTTAAATTTAAATATGCTTTTGAACTTTGACTATTTCATTTTAAGTTTTTAAATAAGCTATGTATATCTTTTAGAATGGTAAAAACGAAGCTTCTCTAAACTCTTGATTTTTTAATTTCCCTCGATGAACACTTAGCTACTTTTCGAGGTAATTAGTCGAGGGGGATCGAGATTCTTAGTTTTCTAAGTGCTTACTTATAGCATTGCGTGAGGACACGGCAATATCTTAGTATGGGGGATTTTGGTATGTGTTTAATTACACATACCTTTGACCACTAAAAACGGACTTAAATGACTAAAAACGTACCAAAAATACATTGTATTTGTATGTTTTGCATTTGTATTATGCAGGTAACGGATATCCAAGAAAAGGACAAAAATCAAAGCCAAAACGACAAAACCGAGCACGAGAACGAAAAGACCGTGAGAAGTCAAAAAGACAAAGTCAAAGTCAACAAAAGTCAAAAAGTCAAAGTCAACCCCGAGAAGTGGCATTGGAAAAAGCATCGAAAACCGAACCCGAAAACCTAAATTGCCAAAAGTGGGCCCACCCGTACCCACCTAGTGGGCCCGGGTCAGCCCACTTATACTTTACAAACTTTATAAACCCTTAAACCTTATAAAAGGCCCAAAGTCCCTTTTAACTATAACCGGCCCAAACAAGCCCAACATCACCCCTTTATAACAAACTCCCGTTAACCCTTAACCCTTACCCCGTTAGTCCTTTAAGGACTAACGGTGCAAACCGTTATAAAACCTCAAGGACCAAAATTGCATACCTCAAGGACGTTGGATGCAATAACATATAACTCTCTCAGGGACCAAACCTGCCAATGTTTCAATCCTTCAAATGTAGCGGGAACAACTGTACATCTCTTTCAGTTGTCCTGTCCTCACTACCCGCCAAAACTCTCCAACACTATTCCCCTTTCTTCTCTACTTTGTCTACACACCCCACACCTTATCCCACCAATTGCCACCTTGGCAATCCCTTGCATCCTCATTCGTCCAAGGATCAAGACAAGAGATGAAGGGCTACGATGACATGACATGGACACTACTCAAATTCAATGGCTATGATGACTCTTGGATCCCTCTCACACAACAAACACACCTGCAAGAGCTCTCACAAAGAAAGCACACTCCTAGAATCTTCTATGGCTTAGTATAAATAGGCTTATTTTGTAAGCCCTGGAGGCAGTTAGTTTTTATATAGTTTTAACCTAGTTTTTAGTTTTCAAGTCATTTTTAATTATTGTCTTTCAATTTCTAAGTATTGTAACCTGTTTATAATCTTAATGAAAATTTGAAGTTTTTAAGTTAACTCTTGAATCATTGTTTTTTCTTATTGTTTAAAGCCTTTCAAACGTTGTTTTAAGTTCTTAAGCAAGCATACTATAAATCTATTTTAGCTTAAATATTAAGTACTTAAGAGAATTTTATAAAAAAAAACACAAAAATTCCACACTCAAATTACCACATCTTATTTTGGATGAAAAGCTAGCAAATGAAAGCTTTTAAGACAACACTAGCTTGTAGAAACTTTTATTCACCCTGTTTTGAGCAAGGGTTTGGTGAGTTTCCATTTTTCATTTTTTTGCATTTTACTGTAGCTTAGCTTATTTACTGTTTACCTTCTTATTTCCTGCTTACTCATGCTTATTTATGTTTGTTTCATGCTTATTGTCTTTGTTTATTGGTTATATGTCCTTGTTTGAGTTTTGTTTTAAATCTGCCTTTATTTACCTTTAATCTGCCTAATACTTGTTTGTTCATTTAACTGCTTATTATTGTGCCTTTTATGCTTATAACTGTTTAATGTCAACTTTCATTTATCTATTTTCATAAAACATTGCTTAAATCTTTGTTAATCAGCCTAAAAAAGACTTTTTCAAAATCAAAGGGGTGTTTGGGACAGCAGTGAAAATGGGTCAAAAGTGTTGTTAAAATCATTTGGGTCACTTGGGTGATTTGCACAAGCATTTTTAAGTTGATTTCAAGCTGTTTTCAAGGTTTTTAAGGGTTTGAAAGTTGTTTTTAAGGTTTCTCCTAATTAGTGCTTGAAACTGTCTTGACAGAATTGTTGTCAAGTTCTTATTTGATTTAGCCTTTAATTCCAGCTTTAGAAAGTTGATTTTGTGTTGTTTATAATTGTCTAATGCAGTAGTAAAGTGTCCTTTAAGTCTACTTTAGTCTTGTTAAAAATCTGTCAAACTGTCAAAAGGTTGTTAAGAGTTGAAACTTGGAAAAATTAGTTTTTTTCAATTGGCTTTTATTGCTTTTCCTTTATTTCAAAATGCTTGTTGATTCTTGATACTTGATCTTTGAGGTTCAATATTGATCTGTTTTGTGATTGTAAGTCCATAAGGATCTGATTGCACACTTATTTTTAAGCTCAAAAAGAGTCATTTTTCAAAGTAAAACTCAGCATATGCTGAGTGAGAACAGCTTTTTAATAAGTATTTTTTGGCTTATCCTTGCTTTAAACTCCTCTTTGTTAGCTGATAATTGTAGCTTATTGTTCAGTCTTTGAAGTAGTATAGGCTGCATTTACTTTAAGGTTCTTATTTTTAAGCTCAAAAGTGCCTTTTTTCCTTTTGGCTGTTTGGTTAACAGTTTGGTTAAAAAGCTAATTTGCTTATTTAGGCTTATTAGCTTATTGCATTTGCTTATTCTAGGTTTAGTTTAGCTTTTTAGGTTAGTTTAAGCCCACTTTAGCTTAATTCCTTTAGTTTAGAGCTTATTTGAGCTTATTTGCATTTTAGTTTAAAATTCCTAAGTTTTATAGCTTTTTGATTATTCTGTCTTTCTAGCTTATTGCAGTTGCTTAATTTTGTTCAAAAGTGCTTTGTAGATATAGCTTATCATCTGCCTTAGCTTATTTCTCTTTGTGGTTTGCTTTTTAGTGCTTAATTAGTAAAACAGTTAGCAAAAAAGTCATTAAGTATTTCAAGCTTATTCTGTCACTCTTTACAGCTTATTTTAGTGCTTATTTTTTATTTATAAAAAAAGTATTTTTGTAAAAAGTGCTTATTTTTAAGACTTTTAAAAAGTTGTAAAAAAATGGCAAAAACAAAAACGTTTGGGATTAGGGGAAGCCTCGGGTGAGCAAGGCTCGAACCCGAGACCTCTACCCTTATCACCAAACATTTTACACAACACACTCACTACCACTAGCGCCCTTGGGTCTTTTCCGTTTATCTTTGCATTATCTATATACTTATACACG
>BQNB010023357.1:31742-48208 GCA_026074375.1 Tanacetum coccineum
TTAGGTTAGCTTCTCCATTATTTTATCTTTCATCTTAAGGGTTTGTAGCCACTTTTATTTTCATTCAATCAAAAGTTCTTCATTGTTTATATCTTTTGTGCCATTGATCTTGTGCTTCATACATGGAATGATCTAGGGATCCTACACAAAATGAGTGTTTGTTTAAAAAATTAATGTTTATTCCATGTAATGTGTTAATGTGTGCATTTTGGCCGTGTCGTTTGGTTATTTGTTAATGTATTTTTATCATTTGGTTGTGGGTGGGTTTTGTTATTAAATATATGTTCTTTCATGTACGAATGACAAAAAGGTATTGAAAGGATACTTGAGATAATACTTACATACTCGGTGAGCAAACCTTTCCATTTCTATTAAGCATTTAGGTTAAATGGATTCTTTCTTTAATTTATTGCAATATGTTTTGTGGTAATTTTAGTTTGTAGGCTAGTGCGCACATTGTTTTGTAGTTTGTTGTGCCCTTTTAGTCTATGGATTGTAGCTTTGTAATGTAAAGTTGTTTGTTGGCAAATATTCCTTCTTAAATCTTTGTTCTTTATATTATGCAAGAGAAAGTGACAATGGCAAGATACTCGAAATGGTGTTTATATATTGTCAATGAGCAAAGATTTCCGTTTCTAAGAAGCATATATTTGAACAGTAATATGTGCTTATGGATGTTGGTGGTTTCATTTTATAAGAATAGATTCATAACGGTGTATCTATTTGGTTGTTAATGTTTTTAATGTCATTGGTTTATGCGATGTTCTGTATCTATTTGGTTTTTGCACTTCTGTGTCAGTTTTGGTAGGTAAAGAAAGTTGTTGAGTTTGTGTTGCGGAAAATGATGGCTTTTAAAGTTGAGATGCTGTAAAATGAACTCGTCTGAATTTTGTGAATGTGTATTTGTTTGGTGGACTGTTCTGGCGTGACTTCGGCCAACCGGATAAGCTATTATCATAAAGTTATGGTTCATTCGTATTACCATTTGGTTTGGTGTGTTTTTGACGTAATTTTTTATCCAATGGTTTGCTAAAACATGCAGAATTCAAATAGTTTTCGTTTTGTAAATGTTTGGATAAAGCAATTACGTCAAAATCACGACAAACCAAATGGTTATATGAGTTAAGCATACCTTTATGATAATTGTTTTGATGTTAGGCTGAAATCGCAATTGATCGAATGATCAAACCAATACAGACTCGCATAAATTAAACAGGTTATTTTGACAACAATTCACTTTTAAATGTTGTCATTTTACCTGCCTCTACACAAGCTTATGACGTTTGTTCACCTACAAAAGCTGATGCAGCAGCACTGGTTTTATCGGTAAATAGGTTTGTTTTTAAATTTGTGTATGCGGTCTGGTATTTGTGTTGGACGCTTCTAAGGTTGAGTTATTGTAAAATGAAACCGTTGATTTTCGTATGTCGTCGTATTTGTTGATATTATATGTAGCATATAAATTTTGATCATTTTTAAATCTTTGTTCATTCGTATATGTAGGAGAAACTAACACTGCTAGGATATTTGGAATGATACTTACATACTCGGTAAGCAAAGTTTTTATATCGTAATATTTTTTGTTATTTGAATGGGTTATTTGTTGATCTTACTGGCCTACTATTTTTTTGCGGTGGTTTTGGTTTATGAATTAATGCTCGTGTTGTTTTGTAATTTATTATTTGTTCTTCTATATATTTAGGAGAAAATGACACCGATAAGTTACTTGAGAGAAGACTTACGTAATCGGTAAGCCAAGCTTTCATTTTTTGATAAGCATTTGTTTAAACTCTGGTATGTGTTCATGGGTGTTGATTGTATACAGTTTCAATAATATGTGGTTTTAAATGTATTATGATTTCGTTTACAGTCTAATATGTGGTTATAGTTTCTTATTATATACAATGTATGTAATTTGAAGTTGCGATTTCTGATTTGTGTGGTTATAGTTTCTAATTTTATATGATGTGTGTAAGTTGAAGTTGTGGTTTCTAATTTGTTAAGTGATGCATTGTCATTTTGTGATTTGTAAAATAAATGCTTTCTATGATATGTTGTTGTATCTGCTAACTATGGAATGTCCATGGGTAGATCCCTCTGTTTCTGGTTGGATCATAGGACGTATACCTAACCTTAACCACCTTATGACTTCATCGACTTCGTAATTAATTGGTTGTTGGGTATAGTGATTGAAACCATAAAACCTTGAAAATCAATCAAAGCGTTTGATATAGATCAAAATGTTTGACACTTTGAGAGTTTCATTCTTTTGAAATGCTCCCCCTACACATGTACATCGATATTCGAAATTGTTTTGCACATGGAGGAAAGAGTTGATTGCACTTAAACTCTTGAGTCTTGTAGATCACATTTTAATCAAATTTTCTCCCCCAATGGAAATAATAAATTTCTTAGTATTTGTAGACACACTAAAATTTAACATTTAAAGAACGTGTCTAACAACATTAAAACTTGGTTTTTAAAGGCTCCCCCTCAAAAATTAATCCATTTATAAAAATGACTCGAATTTTGAAAGTATCATGAGAAGGGAGTGTTGAACACATAATTTTTGAAAGATACCATTAGTGTTTTGACGTTAAAAGCACTTGAGAAATTATGTTCAACGGTTTTAAAAAACCGATGAAAGAAGATTTGTCTCATTTTCTTAGGATAAGAGCAGTGAAGCGTACACTCTCTTGTGACATTCGAGTCCGAGTTACAGTCTAAAGTAACTGTAAGCTATTTTCTTAAGCTCAAAACTTTGAATGTTTTGTGAAGATAGCTCAAGACCGAGAAAATTACTCTTCCCGTTGTTAGGATAACTTATCTTTAAAGATATACTTTCCTTACTTTGAACTCCGGGTTATGCACTGATATGTATATAAGTGATGTAGGCCCAAGTGTTGAAGAACAACCCTTTTGTTTCTAGAAGCGCAAGACCGGGTGAAGAAAAGGCCTTTATTCAAAATGGTATAACTTGGTGATGCAGTTCTGCCTTCACCATATGTCGTGTTTTGTAGTTTCGTAGTTTACGTTTATATTCATCGTATATCCCACATCTCCCTAGAAGGATCACATGTAAGCACTCCTTCTCCTATAAAAGGATGTGCAAGGGTATAATGTAGAGATAGTTAAAGTTTTGATATTGATAATAAAGCTTTTCTTTTATCAATCTATTCTTAGCGTTTTTTGCTAAAAATCTCCTAATAATCAGTATTCGTTTGAATCAACGATTGTTAGAAGAATCAATCCTGGTATTCGTGTGAATCAACAGGATCGATTTGTGTTATCTTGTTTTTAGCCTACATTAGTTGGTATCAAGAGCTGATGTTCTTGATTAAGATGCCTCCAAGGAGAAACAGGAATATTAATGATGTCTATGAACAAGTATTTAATCAATGTATTATGGTAAGAATGGAGGATCAATTAGATCAGTTCGTTGATCAATTGGCTGATTGAATAAATGACATGATGAATCCAAGAAGACGTGGGGATTGTAACGGTTAGAGAAGTAAAGGCGAAGAGTCAGAAAATATGTTCTTTAAGGGTGACGGTTCATCTTCTGTTGAACAACCGGATTGACCAAGGTGAAATCAAAGGGAGGATAATAGGCATTGGGAATCTAGAATGAGAGTCAATATACCTGAGTCTGATGGGGATACTTTGTTTGTTGAACCTAAGGATAGAAGATGATGGTGTGGCTAATGACGATTATGAAGAAGCCCTAGTATTTGATGATGATCAATATGAAGAAGATATTATGAGTGGAAATGTGGGGGTAAATTTGATGGTAAGACACTCTTGCTTGACACCATAGGCTGTTGGCGTTGATTGGCTCAAGCACAACATATTTCAGTCAACTTGTACTATTTTGGGTAAGGTTTTTACTTTTGTGGTTGACCCGAGGAGTTATGATAATTTGATAGTTGAAGAGGCGGTTCAGAAATTAGGAATGAAAACTTAGATTCGTCCTAAACCTTACAAGTTATAGTGGCTTAAGAAATGTGGTGAGGTATCTATTTCCAAGCGTACCCTTGTTACTTTTTCTATGGAAATAACCTATAAAGATAGTGTTTGGTGTGATATGGTGCCCATGGATGCTTATCACTTATTGTTGGGTAGACCTTGGGAGTATGATCGCAACATGACACACGATGGGAGATCTAATACTTATAGTTTCCTGTTTAGTGGTGTGAAGATAACCTTGATGCCGAATAAACCTAAAGAATTAGTCAACAAACCCACTGGTACTCTACTAACCCTTTCCCAGATTGAAGACGAGTTGGAGATGGGAGATGAAGTTCATAAAATTGTTCATGATAACTTGGTTCGAGCCAACTCCAAGTACAAGCAAGATGAGGATCAAAAGCGGTGACAGTGGATTTTGAAGTGGGTGATTTTGTGTGAGTATATTAAATTATCAGCTAAGAAGATTAGCCCACTAGAAATTGTCAAGAAAATTAACTCCAATGCTTATCGTTTGAAGTTACCAAGCCATATTTGATGTTCTGGTGTCTTTAATGTGAAACACTTATTGCCTTATCACGGTGATTCATCTGATGTTGATCTTGTTAGGAATTCGAGGAAAATTTTTGTCTACCCAGGGGGAATGATGCAGGCCCAAGTGTTGAAGAACAGGCCCTTTTGTTTCTAGAGGCACGAGACTGTGTGAAGAAAAGGCCTTTATTCAAAGTGGTATAACTTGGTGATTCAGTTCTGCCATCACCATATGTCATGTTTTATAGTTTTGTAGTTTATGTTATTATTTATCTTATATCCCACATCACCCTAGAAGGCTAACATGTAAGCACTCCTTCTCTTATAAAAGGATGTGCAAGGGTATGATGTAGAGATAGTTAATGTTTTGATATTGATAATAAAGCTTTGCTTTAATCAATCTGTTCTTGGCGTTTTTTCTAAGAATCTCCTAATAATCCGTATTCGTTTGAATCAACGATTGTTGAAAGAATCAATCCTGGTATCCGTATTAATCAACATGATCGATTTGAGTTATCTCGTTTTTATCCTACATCAATAAGTCATTAAGAAGATAGAAAGGACATGTTTTAAAGCATTTTAACTCTTGCTCGAACTTCATTTACACACCCGTGTCAATGTTAATCGACATTTCTAGGTTCTTAAATGTTATCGAATCCAAGAGACATGTAGAGAAGATTCTTTTTGGTATTTTTGAAATTTTCTAATTTTGTATTTTGTTTTTGAAAGATTTTCTATTTTTATTTTCTTTTTCTTGGTTTTATATTTTTGTATTTTGTTTTTCAAAAATATTTACAATAACGATATTTGATAGATATTTAAGCAGTTTTGTTTGCCAGGACCTCCAGTTTTGCTAGAGTCAAACATCTCATACCGAGTCGACCGACTAAGTACTCAAACCTTTCTTTCGAAAGAGCATTCGTAAATGAATCTGCTAACTGGTAATCTGTCCCGACAAAGTACAATTCGACTATACCATTTTCTACTTGCTCCTTGATAAAGTGATATTGGACATTGATATGCTTGGTGTGAGAGTGCTGAACCGGATTACACGAGATGGCTATGGCTGACTTTGAGTTACAATACATGGGTATTATCTCAAAGTGGAAGCCATAATCTGTCAGTTGAGTTCGCATCTAAAGGACTTGAGCGCAACAAGCAAATAGAGACACATACTCGACCTTGGCTGTAGATATTGTTGTATAGTCCTGCTTTTTTGATGACTAACTCACTAATTTGCATGATCAGCATCTGAAAAGATGATTAGTTCAAAACCAGAGTCCTTCGGATACCAGAGACCCATGTGAATGGTCTTCTTGAGGTACCGAAAGATTCTTTTAACCTCCTTGAGGTGCTTTTCTGTAGGCCTTACTTGATAGCGTGGTAGAAAAAATGTTGCTTATACAAGATCTGTTTTGCTAGATGTCAGACACATGAGTGACCCGATCATACTATGATATTTTGTTTGATCTACGAGTATTCCACTTAAATCTGCATCCAGCTTAGGTTTAGTGGTTATTGTTGTTCCAATGCTATCACAATTTTCCATACCATGCTTTTTAAGGATGTACAAAGTGTACTTCGCTTGGTTGATAAAGATACCTTTTGGGGATTGGTGGATCTGAAGTTCTAATAAGAATTTCAGTTCCCCTATCATTGACATTTCAAATCTGTTGTGCATTAATTTTTCAAACTTTGTGAGAAAATTTTAGACTTATTGATCCGAAAATAATGTCATCGACATAAATTTGCACTAGCACTATGTCATCCCCTTATCTTATCGTAAACAGAGTAGGATCGATAGTACCTTTTATGAATCCTTTTGAGACTAGGAATTTTGAAAGTTCATCATACCATGGTCTTGGAGCTTGTTCATTCCGTAAAGTGCATTCTTAAGATGGTAGACGCTTTTTGGATGATCTGGATCTACAAACCTGTCTGGCTGACTGACATATACATTCTCCTTCTGTAGACCATTAATAAAATCTGTGTTGACGTCCATCTGGAAGATAAGAAATGGCTTGTGTGCAGCGTAGGCTATCGTATCTTCCAAGGGAGCAACTGGTGCAAATGATTTTTAAAATCGATGCCCTCTTCTTGACGATATCCTTTAGCCACTAGACGCATCTTGTTGCAAATAACAGTACTCTCTTCATCTTTCTTGTATTTCCATAACCAATTTAGACCAATAACATTTTTGCCAAAGGGTTTGTCAACAAATTTTCAAACACCGAGTCTGTCAAACTAATGAAGTTCTTCCTACATTGATTCAATCAACGCATGATCAGCCATTGATTCCTTGATGTTCTATAGCAACCGGTGTTGTTGTAGATTGAGTTGTATTGCTTTTATCAGAGATATCGGAAGGCTTGGATACAACTTCATTATCTCTTTTAAAGTATTCATCAAACATTGGACTGAACAATAATGCCAATTATAACATTTCTTGATTCTTTGTTGTATCTGCTGAAGGAAGATTCTCTTGAACATGAGTAGAACTTGATGGTTCATGACATTGTTGTTCAAGTGTGTTTACATTAAGGTGTGGGGCCTAAACCGTGTTGTTCAGACGCCGTTGTTAGACGTCGTGGTGCGAGGCCTAAAGTGATGTCATTAGACATCATCTCTAGTAATTCATCAAAGTTGACATGAATAGTTTCAACTATCATTCTGGTTCTCTTGTTGTAGACTTTATATCCTTTTGACTGAGTAGTGTATCCCACAAAATACAAGCATCCCCTTTTTCTTTCATCTTATCTAAATTCTCACCATCTCTTACAATGTAACATTTGCAACCCAAGACGTGAAGAATATTCATATTTGGCTTTCTCTTGTCGATGATGTGGTACGGAGTCTGTTCATGTCTAGGGATTATGAGTGAACGGTTTTGTGTAAAACATGCAATTGCGATTGCTTCAGCCCAGAAGAATAGTGGAAGTTTAGTGGCGCTTAGCATTGTTCAGGCAGCCTCAATTTGAGTACGGTGCCATCTTTCGACAACGCCGTTCTGTTTAGGTGTTCGAGCAATTGACGTTTGGTGAAAAATGCCTTCTTCTTGAAAGTAAGTTTGAAGAGTCTTGTTCAGAAACTCTGTACCTCTATTAGTTTATATTGTTCTTACCTGAGCGTGAAGTCCTCTTTGAATCATTTTAAGGAAATCGATGAGAACTTCTGGTGTTTCTTCTTTGGATCTCACAAAATGACTCCACGTATATCTGGAGTAGTCATGAACAATCATAAAGATGTACTTTTTCCGTTTATGCTTTCTACCTGCATGGGACCACATAAATCCATGTGTAGAATATGTAACCGTCCTTTTGAGCTTGGAGTCATTTTTGACTTAAAGGTACTTCTTTTTGCTTTACCTAGCTCACAAGATGAACATAGATGATCTTTGATGAATTTGAGTTGAGGGAGGTCATTCACAATATTTTTCTTTGAAAGCAAGTTGATAGTGACGAAGTTCAAATGCAAGAGACGACAATGCCATAACCACACTTGACTTGATGATGCTTTGGCCATGAAATAGATTGGAGTAGGAGAAGATGATTCTTTTAATTCAATTGTATAGAGATTAGATCCACGATTACTAGTGAGTAAATCATTTCCTTGAAGATCTCTAACAAAACACGTTGATTTTCTGAAAGCAACCTCCAAATCCGCATCAAAAATTTGACCAACTGAGAAAAGATTATGATTGAGCCCTTCGATGTAATGTAACACCTCCAAAATCGGATAGCAGTGGAAGGTAACCGGGGGTACTACTCCATAGCATATAGTACAAGTTATATAAAACGACCTCTAAATGAGACGTTTTGAAAAAGTTCACATTCAATTTAATAATAACATCAGGTTACAAAATAACACACTTCCCAAAGTTTAAATCATAACATAACATTTCAAAAGAAAGTTTGATCGAATGTGAAAAACATGCAGCGTCTTCAAAAGATATCCATGCGACTCCCATCCAAGAAACTTATACCTTAAGGACCTGAGATAAACATGCGAAAAAAATGTCAACAAATAATGTTGAGTGAATTCATAGGTTTTATAATTTAAAACAGTGGATTGCAAGATTTCAAGTAATAGTTGACTAATGAAATGCATTCAAAAGTCGAAAGCAAGTTTGACTTAATGTAACCCAAAAAGTCATAAAATATTTATTATTACACTAAGCTCATGACTCCGAACCTTAACAAGTTATGCAAATCCTACCCAGATTTATGCCCCGAGACTGGTGGTTCTGCCAAACATCCCAATACCTCAAATGTTAAATGTGTCGTTTGACATGGCACTAGTTGTTACATACCCGGACAGGGATTGTCAGTCCCAATAGATCTATTCACAACACTAATGTTTACTTTACTAGCAATTAGCGGCTCATGATTTCAAGGGACTTAAATGGCAGTAGTGGTACTTAGGCAATAATATTCATGCATAGCATACAATTTTAGTACTTGCGTCCAAACGTAAAAATAACATGTATCTCCCCCGTGGAGTTTGTAAAACAATCAATAAGAAAAGGGGCTATGAACGCACCTTTTAGCGATAAGATAAAGTCAATGGAATAAACGTCGGGAAATGTCAAGAAATGCTCATTGTGACCTAAAAGTAACGTCGCGACTTAGAAGAAAAAATAAAAATATTACACAGCAAATATAAGTAAGTTTTCGTGAAATCTTTTATAAAAATAGTTAGCATTGTACTCTAATGTTTTAGTTTTTATAAAATATAATTGGGCCCAAAAATACAATATCCAATTTAATAATTATAACCCAAAACAAGTATGTGCTTTGTTATTTATAAGCCCATCAACAAGTGTCCATATTAATTTTTATAAGTCCAAAACAAGTAGGTTGTCCCAAAATTATGATTTCATCTAACTTCTCGGGTTTATTATTCCTAATTCGTAAATGGTCTCGGTTCGGTTTTTACGCCTACGGAAAGGTAAATGAGTCTATTTTACAGATTTGTGAGCCCCACAGTTTCAAAATTCACGTAACACATGTGAAATTACCTGTTTACCCTTAGTCATCAAAGCTGCTTTTTCATAGATTTTTACCGCCTCGGGAAAACAGACGTATCTCCCAACCCGTACATCCGTTGAGGCCGATTTAAGCGCTAAAATTGAAGTTAAACTATTATCTACAAGTTTTAGTTTTACAAAAATGGGTGTTTCTGTAAAATATTTAGACTTATAATCAAATAAAAATCTGTGTTTGGTTTTCGACCACTTTCATCGTTTAATCCAAAAAAAATTCTCGGGTATCGATACGCTTCGATTCAACCGGCCAAACAAAGCTAAGACATAGGTCTAGGTCCCTATATTTTTTTCCAAATCCTCACATTTGACCAACATTTCCAAAATCCCTCCTCAACCTACTGATCTAAAACAGTCCTGAAATTAGTGTTGCAAGTCCATCAATATCAAGTTTTTTAGCCCAATATATTTATGTACAATGCCATATTTTTCACAAATATATAATAAAGAATATAAATACATCTTAAATACAGTAGATACATCAAAATAAAATACTTTTACAAGAAAATGTTTTAGAGAAAACAATCTTACAAGAAAGTGAAAATGGTGATGAATGATAACAATGATCAACAAATCTTGCTCTATATATTTTGACCCAAATCAACACTTCAACCGAATAATGTGACCACAAATAACTTGCAATACCCTCTATATACCCATGATCCTTATACCCATAAATTCTTGAAATAAAAGTCTTGAAAGAAAATCTAACCAAACCACAATCAACTCTAACAATCTTGCAAGAACCTTAATTAACCATGAAGTTCAAACTACAAACCTTTAATATATTAATAGAAATCAGCCTCTAACCCCTTGTATATGACAATCTTGATGTCTTAGAAGAGCTTTAAAGATATTAAAACAAGAGGACTTGAACTAGAACTTGAAAGTCTTTAACTTGAATAGATTTTTAGTAACGAAAAATTGAAAACTCTAGGTGTTGATGTGATGGTGGTGGACGGATCACAAGAAAAATGGAGATGAGAGATTTTGAAAAACACCTTGTGATAATGAGAAGTAAAGATGAGAGAAGAAGTGAAATGCAAGGAAAAAAGAAGTGAATGATGAAAATGAGCCTAGAGACTACCAAAACCGAGATTATGGTTTTAGTGTGTGAGTTCCCAAGGGTGGCCGGCCCTTAGGTTGGATATTAAAAAAAATTGTTATTTATTGTATAATTAAATTTGTGTGTAAAGTGTAGTGTTAAATTAAAAGGTTTAAGCTTAAACGTATAAATGTAAGGTATAGAAAGAGTTTAGGCGGAAACCACGAAGTGAAAGTGCAAATAATAAAAATCGAATTATGACGTTTGGGATACTTTCGAAAAATAATATGTTACGTAGGACACGTAGACGGATGCTAAATTTAACGACGGGTTCACGTTTACTAAACGTTTTACTACGAACGCGCAGTAACTTATTCGGTAAATCGTAAAATGTAAATTTTACTCAAAAGTAAAATAAATACTGAAAGTATGGATTAAAATAATGACCTGGAATTTACGAATTATTATAGTCAAACCCCCCGTCAAAGGAATTTGTCCCCATAGTTAAATTGGTGAAGTCTGTTGCGATGCGTTCAAGAAAGGTGAAGGTCCTTGCATTTTATAATATATATATGTATACCTATATATATACATGATATATACACCTGTATATGTACATATATAATATAAGTGTATATAAACATATATAATATACTGTAGTATATATTATATATATATATTATATATAATATATATAAATAATATAAAAAAAATATATTATATATATATAATTAATATATATGTAGTACATATCAAACACTACACAAAAATTTGCTTCCTTAGAAATAAAAGCATAAAGAATTGATTACGACAAATATTTTAAGATGACTATTCTCAGCGATAACATGGTCCTTTATATAACTATATTAATTAATATAATATATATATTTATATTAATATATATTAAGAATATATATAATATATATATTAATATATAATATACATCTACTATACACATGTATACATATATATATAGATATATATATTTATTGTGCGTGTATAATATATATATACATGTATATCATATACTCAATATATCACTATATAAGTATACATAGTGTAAATAATTAGTATATATAATTTATCAATATAATATAATATATATATATGTGTATATATATATATGTATATATATACATATATATATATATATATATATATACACATACACAAAAATTTGCTTCTTAGAAATATAAGCAGAAAATTGATTTCGACAAATTTTTTAAGATGACTATTCTCAGCATAACATGGTCTTTCCTGAATTATACATACGTGATCAGGCTATGTATAATTAAAGACTAACAATAACATGCTCATTTTTGTCAAACTAAAGTACTGTATAAGGTAGTATCAAATGGTTTTATATTGTAGTAAAATATTCATATAGCAAGAACAAAGTAGTTTATAAGATGACAACAAGAAGGTTTGTAAGATGACCGCAAAATAGTTTACACGATGTTAGAAAAATGGTTTATAGGATGGTTATAAAAATGTTTATAAGATAATGACAATCTATAGAGTAGTTTGCATAATTTAGTGGAGTATTAATGTACCCTATGGATTTGACATAACACATAGTTTATAGAAACATTAAAATGAAACATCCAACGATACAAGGAAATTCATAAGAAAATAATAATAAATTTTTCTTAGGAAATATAGTCCTAGAATATCTTCAACTTAGGTCTTATAAAGCGAAAAGATTCCGCCTTAAGTATTAGCGTCGGCAGTTGGCGGGGAGTCAGCAGCAGGGGTCTTATTCCAACAGTCCCTTTCTAGATGACCTGTTCTCTGACACTTTCTGCACTTGGGAGGGCACTGACCGCTATGATGCAAATTACATCGGTTGCATTGTGGTCGGTTCCCACGATAACCTTTTCCCTCAGCTAGGGCAGCAACAAAGGCTTTGGCAACTTCCTGTCTTTGATTTTGCTGGTGGTGGTGAGTGTTGATATGGTTGTTGTTATAGTTGTTTCCACCACTCTGGTGATCTTCCCATTTTCTCTTGTTGGCTTCACCACTTCTTACAGCTTTGAATCGTACCGCTTGATCCATTAAAATGTGAGCCATACGAATGGCTTTGTGTGCAGTAGCAGGTTTTGATGATGTCACATTTCCTGGAATTATCTCTAGAAGCCCCCAAACATATCTTTCAATCTTTTTATACTCCGGAGTAACCATCGATGTGCACAATGCGGCTAATTCATAAAAACGGTTTGTATACCCTTCAATATCATCACCTTTCACCGTTAAGTTCCAGAGCTCCTGTTTCATTCTTTGTAGCTCATTTCTTGGACAATACTCATCGGTCATCATATGTTTAAATTCAGCCCAGGGGATTTGATTGGCAGCATCAATCCCCAAAGAGTAGACATAACCATTCCACCATGTTAAAGCTCGACCTTGCAACGTGCACGCACCATACTTAACCTTATATTCATTAGCACATTTGCTAATTTGAAAAACTTATTCTAGCTTTTCGATCTATCTACTGAGTCCAACAGCACCTTCTGTTCCATTAATGGAAAGAGGATTGCAACCCAAAAAGACTTTATAAGTACACCCGCGAGCTTCAGGTGCTATATCTCCTCCAGCATTTCCTGCTCTATCTCCTCTAGCTCCTTCAGTTCCTTCTGGGTTGGCTCGATTTCTCTCGTACTTGGCAATAGCTTCAGCTACCCAATTTGTCACGAGTCTTTCAACAGCCCCTCGTCTCAATCGCCTAGGTGGCATGGTTCTATCAACGACACAAATACGTAGTCCAAGAAGAATTTGTATAACATCCAAGATTGAGATACATAATAGTAGTAAAAGAAATGAGATAGAATGCTAATATAAACAACCATGGTCACAAATGATACATCATAAACAACATAATTTTCATTACAACATAAGATAAGTTTTACATAAACTACGTTGTTTTACAAAATGTGCTAAGACTAGAACAACCGGCAGCATAACGCCAACTACTGAGACTCTTAGAGTAGTGGCAGTACAAAAGTCCAATACTAGTCAATACATAAATCATGAAGCAGCAGATCTATAAGCGATATTCGTAATGACTGATCATGAAATCCTTGAGTCTCCTGAGACTCTCTCAGTCCTGATGGTGGGACATCCTACTCTGTTTAAGATCATCCTAAACCAAACCCAAATGGCACTCAATCTTAGCACGAGCCTCTCTCTTATCCTTCACTGTGTTACGAAGCCTCGTCTCAATGGTCTCTAACGATCTAACACTAGCACGCAGAGAAATCATCTCTACCTCGGCAACATTCGCTCTCTCTCTCTCTCTCTCTGAACCCTCAGCTCCTCCTCGATCTCACAAATGCTCACGCATTAACTGTATCACCCCCTCGTGTTGAACTAGTCTCATAACAATAGTCGGCATGTGAAAAACAGCTAGAGTAACGGGCTAAGGGTGAACAACATCAACACCAATCTCGATCGTACCCCCCATCACTCTCCTTGGCCTCAGCCTCAATCTTAGCCTCAGCTTTAATATCCATATCCATGTCCTGATCCTCCTTAGGAAAGTCAACTACATGGTCAGTGAACGCGGGCTTTGGCTCAGGTGCCCTAAGTTAGTGATCAGGTAAAACAGGTGCATGGTCTGGTGAAGCAGGTAAGTGATCCAGAAAAGCAGGATTCGCCATAATACTCTGCCAATAAAAGTACATATATAACAAGAAAATATTTATTTAAGTATTTATATAAATAACCTTTATATAAATTAAATAGTAACGCTTTTATAATTAAGCATAAATAATCAGGAATAATCAATATTTATATAATTTATCTTTATATATAAAAATAGCGATGCTCTCGAAGATAGGCGTAAGAGATCAAAAAGAAAATCGAGTACTTATATAAATATCCTTTATATAATACCAATAGTAATGCTTGAGGGAGTAAATATAAGAAATCAGGAATTATAGGCGCACGGATATCGGATAAAATAATGAGAGACTCTTAATATGAAAAATAGTTATAGTATAGGTACTAAATGCAACTTGAACTCTATAACCAGCAGGTCTGATACCAATCTGTAACACCTCTAAAATCAGATAGCAGTGGAAGGTAACCGAGGGTACTATTTCATAGCACATAGTACAAGTTATCGAAAACGACCTCTAAATGAGAAGTTTTGAAAAAGTTCACATTCGATTTAATAATAACATCAGAGTACAAAATAACACATGTCCCGAAGTTTAAATCATAACATAATGTCACACCCCGCCAAGGCAAAAACGCGAGGCGTAACTTCATGGATATCATCACAACATAATGGTGTCAACAATTGAGAATCACTACATGCATAACTAAATATAAAAGACACGGTGTGTCATGACAATACCGAAAACAAAGGAACGGCTTCTTGCATTAATGAAAAATGGTCTCATCAATACAAAGACATGACGTCTCACAAACCTAATAAAACCAAATAGCATTCAAGAAAATTCATGCAAACAAATACGAAATGAAAATCAGGAGTAAACTCCATATGCAGCCTAAAGGTCTCTCTAGCCACTTTTATTAACTTCAACACCTTCACAACGCTCACCTAAAAATGATGCTTAAAAACGTCAACACAACGATTGGTGAGAGTTATAGGTTTATGACACACAATTCAAGCTTTAAAATCAATTACTGTGATTAATAAAAATAGAACATGGCAGGACAGTTAAGCTAACTATTATACAGGCTAACATGCATTCGTCCAAAACATCCATATCTAGGATGAAACGTGTACCACGATCCAAGTCCCGAAGCACATCTTACAGTTATGGGTAGGAACGTTACCCGAAGTCATCGCCTCAAAGTAATGGGTAGAAACGTTACCCCCGATCCAAAGCCATAATATTTAGCACATAACATATAATAGCTACATAAAAGTTCATGCGTCAATTAAACCACATAATCACAGCAATTAAAACATTTAAAAACCTTTGCATCATTTCCATCACAAGAAAACATAGTAAAAATAGGACTATGAAACTCACCTGATGCTCAGCTACTTGACAGAATCTTGCACACAACAAAAACACAAGTTACACTTAGTTAGGCTAAATGCCCCCAAACAATGTAACAATCATATGATGGACTTCTAAACCTTATACTAAGTTTGTAATCCTTTAAATACATCTCTCATATCATTTTCATACCCTATATAACCTTAACCATTAACTTCTAAATTCACAGTTTCTGACTGAAATTTATAGTCACTTTATGACCCCAAATACAATACTAAAATACCTAATTGATGGTTATCCTTGCATCCTATAGCTCCGCAATGAGTTGTAAGCTACTGTGATTTTTTAGAAAAAATAATTCTAAGTGAAACTATTTTATAAAAATTCATCATTACAAAGTACTCAGATTCGGATCTGAACGCACACCAAAACGTTTAACGCCCTTAAAAATACTTAGAAAATGTTTAAACGCTAGCCCTTCGAACTGGAGTTAATAGACACCTAAAATATGACCTCTGATTTTTGGCTAACCCTAATTTGAATTTTAAGTTGGGGTTTTACTCCCCGAAATCTGACCCGAATTTACTGTTTTGACAACTTTTCTTGCGAAAATAATTATAACCACTTTCCGACCACGATTTTTGTCGCGGCCAGACTTTTTGAAAACTAGACTCTCTGAACTTATCAATGGATATAAGCCTCATCAAAAATCACGTTACCATCATTGAGATATCCTTCGAACAACCTAACCTAAATTTCTGCTCAAACCAAATTCCTAATCTAACGCGTTCTAGACCTAACCGATTACACCAAAACGCTTATAATTTAACCCTAATTACTTCTAATTAAGTTAATCACTTTGAATTACAGAAAATATAAATAAATCTTAATTCCATCACTTAATTGTTAC
>BQNB010023357.1:55873-61904 GCA_026074375.1 Tanacetum coccineum
TGAGGACAAATAAAGCTAAGCTATGACAAGAAGCTAAAAGGGTGGCTTAATCCAAACTAAAATAAGCACTGAAAAGACCTTAAAAGCTAAAACTAAATAAGCTGAAAGGGGGCTTATGTTGGACAGAAACTAAAACTAAGCTAAAAAGGCTAAAAATATACTAAGTCATTTGGACATTGTGGATACTTAAGCTAAACTAGGACAAATAAGCTAAGAGGAGGGCTTAACCAACCTAGATAATCACTAAAAAGGTGAAAAGCTAAAACTGAATAAGCTCTAATAAGATGGAAAAAGCAGTAACTGACAGAAACTGTAAATAACTAAAAGTTAAAAAGGGCTAGTTTAAGCTTAAAAATAAGCCATCTAAAAAGCTTCCTAAAGGCTGAAATTGACAGGGCTTATCTAAGGGCTTATAGGCTCTCAAAATAAGCCAAGTTCTTGGGCTTAAGTACACTAAACAGCTAAGAAAAGAGGGCTTAAAATCTCCCCTTTGCACCAGGGGAGATTAATGCTTAACACAAGGGGCTTATTTGACAGCTTTTTAAAAGCTGTCAAATAAGCTCAAAACTAAAAATTAAGCTTAAACAGCTTAAGTACTCCTAGACATGGACTTGTGCACAAATTTTGACAATCTAAAACACATTTAAACCTGCTGAATTTTTAAAGTGAAAAAGGGTTTTTGCTTTTTTAAAACTGCTACTTAAAAACTTGGGTGGTTGACCTTACCAAAGTCAGAATGAACAAGGAGGTTATGACAGCTGATTTAGACACACAAAAGACTCACTTTAAACAAAAACTCAAAAACCCAGTGCTTAACTAAATAACAACTTGTGGCTTTTAAAATCCACATTTGTTTAAAGTTGTGACTTAGATAGACTTTGAAAAACAATTTGCAAACTTAACAACTTATAAAATCAGCTTAAAACAAGCTTAATACTTAAGCTTAAACTACTTTGAGACTCCAACCCATACCAAAGACATGTTTTGACCCGTTTTAAGTGTTGACCCAAACACTCCTTTAATTTTTTTGAAAATGACTTTTTAAACCTATAAAAGCTAATTTAAACTGAAATTTTAGAAGACAAATAATACTTAAGCTATTTAAGACAATAAAAAGATAAAAAGCAAAGCAAATAAGCACTTTAAATGACAATAAGCTAGTGACAGTTTAAGCTTATTTTTGACAGTTTTAAGCAAATTTTATGGAAATGCAATGAAAAGAACTAACAAGCATACTTTAGCATAATTGAACACTAATAAGCATAAAAAGACATTAATAAGCTAAATAAGCTATGCTACAGTACTTTTAAGCAAAATTTAAAAGGATTTGTACCTTTCACCCTTGCTCAAAACAGGGTTCTTTGAACCTAATAAGCTCTAAGTTTCCTACCCAAAGCTTATAAATAAGCTTAAACTAATCAAAAACCCAATAAGCCTTCCACAATAGCTTATTCATCCATGCTTTTAATCCAACAGTACCTTGCCTTTTCTTGTAAATTTTCCTTAAAGTTTTGTGAAAGAGTTTATAAACAGTTTTTTTTTTTTTTTTTTGTTGTTTTATAAAGGGGGTTTTTAGTGAGAGCTTAAAGGATTTAAGAAGACAATTAAGATTTAGAACACAATAAAAAGGCTAAACTGAATTGCATTAAGAGTTTGAAGTACAAGTATCATAAAAAAAAACTTTTAAACTGACAATTTAAAACGTTAAAACTCTTAAAACTTAACACTAGAACTACAAAAAACTACTCTCATCCACACTGGCTTTACAAGCTTTTATAGAGAAAAAAACGTCTAGGTCTTTGACTTCTTGTCTTTCTTCCTTGTCTTTCTGTAGACACACAAAAGAGAGTGTGTTTGTTGTGAGAGTGTAGACACAATGAAATCCTGGCCCTCCATTCACCTTGGTGCTTGTTCGGATCATCAAAACCATCAAAATAGGCTTGGGGAGCTGTAGGGATATGCAACTTGGCAATCTTACAGCTGGGAAAGCTTAGTGGAGGGGGAGGGGGCTTAAAATCCATGGGTTTAGTTATGGTTGCAGGGTAAAAGGAAGGGAGTGAACCCGTGATTGGTTGGGATTTGAAAAGGGCGGGAAAAAAAAGTGTTATAAAAGAGGTTAGGGGTGACAGGGCACAAGTTTGGGGAGTTGGCAAGGTTGGTTCCATCATGGAGTATAAGTTGCTCATCCATGGTCCTTGTGCTTTAAACCTTTTGGGACTTGGCAATATAACCCCCCAATAGAGATTTATATAACCCTTTGCACCATTCGGCCTTGTCTATTTCTAGTTTAGGCTTTTGTCAGCTTTGGGCCCCTTTTGGTTTCTGCTCTTGTTCCTGCTGCCTTGTGGTTTAACTTTGCCAATTTTGTCAGTTACACCCCTTCACTTTCTTCTTTCTTTTCTTCTATTTAAAATAAGTTTAGGGCTTTAACAAGTGTAGTCCCTAATAATTGACTTTTCTTGACTTTTTGGCTTCGGAGTTGACTTGGTTGACTTTCTGTTGACTTTTCAGGCTTGGGCTTGGACTTGACTTGTTCTTTTCCTGCTTTTCCACTGAGTCCGATTTTTGGTCGTTAGGCTTCGTATTCGTCCTTTTCTAGTTAGTCTTCTGCACAATACAATTAGCAAAACAAGCATATATTTGGCATTTTAAGTCCGTTTTTGGTTATTTTAGCTCATTTTTAAAGGTAAAGGGTATGTGTAATTAAACACATACCAGTAGTCATCTACTATCACTAACGTGTAGGGGTTTCCTTCATAACTCGAACACGATGGCCTGAAGATTGTCATACAGAGTATTCCGTAGAGCATCTAGTCGTTAAGACGTAAATTCATATGCTTGTAACTAGCATGAGCTTAGTTTCCAATTTTGCAAGCAACACAGAAATGTTGATCAGACTTAAGCTTAGGTAAGTTTCTAACTAATTCCTTAGATGCTAACGATTGAATGAGATGCATATTAGCGTGACCTAACCTCCTATGCCACAACATGGAGTTTTCATCAATCGTTGCAAGATAAATCTTGTTTGTTGGCTTATTTCCTAATTTCATCACGTATAAGCCTTTCTTCCTAATACCTCTACCTATAACCTTACCATCCTTAGTGATTTCACTATCATGTTCGGAGAAAGTTACTCTACATTTATTATCACATATTTTTCCTACACTTAGCAAGTTAAATCTTAAGTTATCTACATGTTCTACATTATCTATTTTGAGAGAGTCATTAGAAATCATACCTTTGCTAATGATGTTACCACGAAGATTACTACCAAAAATGACATTACCTCTGTTGTATGCCTTGTAGGTTGAGAAGAGCTTTGGGTTGCCCGTCATGTGTTTAGAGCATTCGCTATCCTTTATCTACTCATTGGGTTCCAAGTCGACTCCAAGGCATATCTATTTATATAAGACAATAACTCAAACATTTGGTCCCTAATATCTCATGGGTCCAAAGTTGTTAGTGCTAAACATCCCTTGCATTTGATGCAATTGATTGGGATGTGGAAATGGAGGACACATTTCCCATGGCATGTAACTTTGAGGTTGGAAGTTGTTCCAAGTTATGGGAAAACCATGAGGTTGGTTTTGTGGACCAACATTCCTTTTTGGTTGCGGTGTCTTAGAACGAGGATAATGATTATTGACTCTTCTAGGTGGCGGAGTTTTTGACCTAAAATTTGGTTTATAAAATCCAACTCCGGGTTTTAACATTGGTTTATAAAATTGTTTAACCTCATTATTACTCGCAACAGACAATTTATCAGTTTACCTATTTATGTGTTTTGGTCTAGGACCCAAAATGGACTTTTGAAAAGAAACAGATTTTTTAGATTCTAGTGAACAGACAAATGGCCCTTTGATTGCTTTGGGGGCCGTCTAGACTTTATGGGGTCCGCCCATGGTATTTGGGGGACCGCCACCAGAGGACGTTTCTTTCTGAGACTTCACAAATTTTATTTCCTTAGACTTACTAGTTGATGCTTCACATGAGTTATAACACCTAAACCTTAATTTACCACCGGAGGCTTTTTATGATTGCTGAACATCTCAATTAAGCAATGAGTGTGCTCCTTTTCAAATTTAGTTTAGCAAAAGAGCTTCCTCTTAAGTTTTTTGTTGTCGATTTTAAGTGACTGATAGTTGCACATTTGAGATCAACTCCCTTATTTTTCTCGAGTGTAGACAATTTTTCTTTTAAAAAAAAATTTTTTTAATTCACTAACCCAAAAATTTTTTTATTATTTTTTTCTAGCTTCTTTTTAGTAAATTTTAGTTGTTAATTCTTAGGATTATTTTTTAAACTCATCTTGCAAAGTTTTTATTCATATTCATTATCTAACGTAGAACATCTATGTGAGAATTTTCAATCACACTAAGTAGAGGAATCCAGACATACCTCATTTGATGCTTGAGCCACAAGACATGTTTCGTCTTTAGCCTTTTCACCATCTTTTTCACCGCTGTCACTCCAAGAACCTCTGACAAATGCTCTTTGGTTCTTGTCTTTCGGTGGTTTTGGACATTCTCCAAGAAGATGATTTGGATCACCGCATCTAAAACACTTCCTATCACTTTTGCCATTTTTGTCGTCTCGGCTTCTTTGGAACGTCTTTTTACCGTTCCATGGTTGTCTTACGAATCTACCTCTTCTCTTGAATAACTTCTCGAAGTCTCTAACCGCCATGACGTATTCTTCGTCTTCACTTTTGGAAGTCGAACACTCCTCATCACTAGATTCTTTCTTAGCCTTTAAAGCATGAGATTTTCTTTCTCCTTTAGCTTTGACTATTTTGGAATCTTTCTTGATGACCATCTCGTGAACTTTGAGGTTCCCGGTGAGTTCATCAAGTGACAGAGATGTTAAGTCTTTCGACTCTTCAATCGTCGAGACCTTTGCTCTTCATTTAGGATGTAGAGCCTTAAGAAACTTCCTAACATAATTCTTGCTAGAGTAACCTTCATCAAGAGCTTTTAGACTAGTAATAATAGTATTAAATATAGCAAAAGCATTATCTATAGATTCGTATTTAAAAATGACGAATTGTTCATATTGTTGTACCAAAAGGTCAATATTGTTATCTTTGACTTGGCTATTACCTTGATGGGTGATTAATAAAGTTTTCCAAATTTCTTTTGTCGTGTTACACATGAAAATTCTTTCATATTTTTTTCTTGGCAAAGCGTTGTAAATGACCATTTTGGCTTTGTTATTTTTCGCAAGCCTCTTTTTAAGATCATCACTTTGTTTTTCAAAAGGGATAACCTCATCTAGTTTAGTTTTTAGATTTTGTTCAATAGGTTGAAAACCACCGTTGGTAATAACGTGCCAAAGATCAAGATCATTCGATTTATCATATGTTTCAAATCTATTTTTCTAATAAATAAAACTATCACTTTCAAAGAGTGGTGGTATTTTCATGGATTGCCCTTCTAGATATTTGTCGAAATCCATAGATCGATCCAAGCTTTAAAATACAGTATATTTTAAAAATCTTGAGTGACTTCGGCTTTTGATACCAATTGTGGAAACTAGATAGGGGGTTGAATAGTTACAGATGTTTTAAAATTTTACTTCTAAAATTGTTAGATTCAAGTATATGTTCAATCAATCAACAATATGAACCAATGAATGAAACTATCTATTTGTAATATCTATACGAAATATAAATGAGAAACACAAACAATATAAAGAGATAAGAGAAAGAACGATCAAACCAAGACACCAAGATTTATAGTGGTATGACTACGAAGCTCTTCTTCTCCATACTCCACTCCTCGAGTATCCGACTTGATATTTCACTATGTCAACAAGCTCCCTTTAGGCAAAGAAAACCGTTTACATGTCGCTTACATTATTTTCCAAGGTTAAATCTTTCAATTTATTAATACTTTGGTTTACTAATCTAAGTTAATTCTAATCTTAGTCAAACCTATACTAATCATATGTTAGTTCTAATCCTAATTCTAACAGGTTAAAAGGGGTTTTTTTTTAGTCTGAGAGACTGGCACGGGTTTGGTGGTGACTACAA
>BQNB010023358.1:0-61904 GCA_026074375.1 Tanacetum coccineum
TATAATGTTTGCATCTGTTGCATTATCATAGGGAAATCTTCCGGTCCTACATTATACATTTACAAAAATATGAATTCACTCAACAATATGTTGACGTTTTAAAGCAATGTTTTTCAGGAGGTCAATAAGGCACAAGGTGCAAGGGATACATTGGTGCTTATATATTTTGGATGTCACATGCTAAAGATTTGGTTGCATTACATTTTGGGATAAATTGTTATGAACTAGAATCTTGTGTTTTGTATTTTGAACAAGTAAAGCTTCGGGCTTTTGTATCAAACACTTTGCTAAATCTAATGTATCAGTTTTAAATGACTTTTTGGTCGTTCTTATATTATCTTGTGTTATTGATCTATGAAGTTTCACCCCCAATGACCCATATTCCGCTGCGATCCATTTTGGGGGTGTTACAGGACTTACAAGCTAAAATGGTGCCTTGTGGTTCCTTGTGGGGTTCGAACAGGTAAGGTATCCTAGGGGTATCCTAGGTGTCAATTTGTCTCTTGTCGGGTCATCTAACGATCATAGCTCATGATTAAAACGTGACCCAAAGTTTTCTTGTATTTTTACGAATGTAAAAATGTGTTTACTTAATCTTTGAATATTTACACCATAGGTCTTATAGTTAAACCGTTTTAGGTTTGGTATGAACCATGAATGGACGTGTCGGAACGCGTTGTTTGATATTATAAGTCGTTTGCGGGACATCCTCCCGAGAATTGATCAAATATAGATATAAGCATCCACAATAAGTTAATTAAAGATATAACTGAGCCATTGATCAAATATATAATAAACTGACTACCGTAAACACGGTAACTGTTCCGACTGAAACATCAAAAGTCAATTAAACATAGAATTTGACAGAACATTAACGGTCTAAAAATTTACAAAGGTTACATTATTGACTAACAATAGAGGATTTGTGTGATGATTAAGAATCGGAATAAATGTAAGTTTCTACAAAGATGTAAAAGAAAACCTGATGATGAATAAAAAGCTGAATAAATATAAATATTTGTTTACAAAGATTAAAAAGAAAACTTGATGATTTGTTTGGTTTATTAAATGAGTTTTAGATAGCTTTGATGATGAAATCGTTGAAATAAAAAACATGGTCTAGAGTTTATATAAGGCTTAAAGCCGATTACAATTTATTCTTTTAAGATTCGTAATTGTAATACAATTTAAACTTGTATTTTATTAAAAAGTTTAGAATTTATATAAAACCTATTACGAATTGTAATTGTAATCAGTTTAGTACAAAACCTATTAACAATTGTTATTGTAATACAATTTAAATTGGTATTCTATTAAGGAGTCTGTAGTTTAAAAAAAATACACTTTAGTCTAAAAATATGAAAATTGTTTTATTAACCAAAAACTTATTAATATCTCCTGGACGCACCAGCTCCAATACTTTCCAAGTCATCAAACCTTTCAATTTCACCAAACACATCAGCACAATGCAAATATGGCATATCCTGCTCTCATGGAATCTGGTGCATATGTCTGTGATGACGGGACAGCCTCAAGCTTTATTCCTCTATTCCTTTGAAGAGAAGTGCATGTCTGCATATTAGTCATATCTGTGACACCGACATCAAGCAGGTTTATAGATGAAATTGTTAAAAAGTGGCATGAGTAAACTTGTGAAATGCACAAAACCATACCCACCGAAATGTTGCTAAATTAATACATTTATCGATGAATATACACAAACCAACACAAATCTTTTATATAGTAAAGGAAAACCAGAGACCCCTGCAGTTTAAATAAGCACTCTCAATAATCAAAACGCATCAAGCAGATAACCAATTTGCATAACCAGTCCCAACATCCCCATACCACCCTTCTCTAATGAAAACCTAATCAATGTCGCAAAACTACAACTACCAATCACTTTTTCAATGTCGCAAAACTATACCTACCAAAACTTACGCAAATGACGTTAGATTTATGCCATCGTCCCAATCATGTCGGCCCATATAACGAAACTGCGTACAACTTCTAGATTTCCCCTAATGCACCGTTACTGAATTGCTCCAAGATTTGGCATTATTCATAAAGTATAACTCGTCAAATACCACATGTTAACATAAACCACATAATGCTAATTAGTACCCAAGATTGGTTATATAATCCTACATTTTATGTCCTTTATAAAGAAACAACATATCATAGTCCAACAAAATACGAATTATACGACTGAACCCATAACAATAACTCAAACTAATCAAATATCAAAATTTAACATAAACTACATAATGCTAACTATCACCCAACACTACTTACATAATTCTACAATTACTAAAAAATACGAATTACGATACTCGAAAACCGTAAGTTACTCAAGCTACCCGTGTAACAAAATTTAGCCATGAGTCCTTGACAATCTCCTTTGTTGCAAAGTACTATACAGAACGTGCGTTTAACATCCATATTTTGCAACAAACCTAGTGCACCAAGACTCAAACACTTATTACCGAGTGTTCCAAGATTAGGAGTATACATAAACATAAACTCAAAAAGTATCAATATAATACAATAGTCACCTAATACTAAATACTCCAAACCTAAACTCGAAAATAGTTCTGGTTAATTCAAGATTAGTTAAACTAATTAAATAACATAATTTAACAAAATTTGAATTCAAAATTTAAATTTTACCCATGAGTCCTTAATAATCGCCTTTTTTTCAAAATCCCGCAAACGCTCAACGACAACAAACTCGACCTCTGAATTCGGACAGATTGCCCCCACCTTAACCCATCCAGCTTAAATTTAACCTCATCAGCATGTTTCATCATCTCGCCACATTCTTCTCAAAAATCAAATGCGAAGTTTTAGGGTATAACGTTTGATCAAGATATCTCAGATGGATTCCTAGCTAGCTAAATGATGAGAAATCATCAAAATCCATCATCAAGATGCACAAGAACCCCTGTGTCAAGAAATATCCAAATAAGTAGTGTGGGCACCAGTGGATGCGATAATCTGATCTTTAGAATATGATGCTTAAATTTGAATTCAAATTTAAGTAAGAAAGAGCGAAAGAGAATATTTTAAGTATCTGAATAGTTAACACTCACATGGATAAGATATTATCCTCATGTAAGCATTCCATTCTTAAGCATTTATGGACTGCTTGAAATGCTGCAAAATAAAGAAATAGTTCCAATAGTTAACATTTACAATAAAGAATCAGTTCCAATAGTTAACATTTACAATAATAGATTAGAGTATTAAATAAAAAAATATCATAAAGCAATGAATGTATCACCTTCGACTTAAAGTAAGCACACCAAATATCAATAATATCATATAAATCTATACACATTATGGATATGATAACCTGATTTATGTAAGGAAACATAAACTCAAGTGTTAACACTACATAATTTTGCATCATGATTTGAACTGGTCCAACCTTGAATCCGTATATGATACTTACTTTGCAGAAGCCATGCAAATAAAGGGTATTTTATAAAGAGTGAGTTACATCAATGTATATATGCTACTATCACATGGTGTCAATGAAAGCAACTCGCCTCTAACCACTAAAATCAACCATTAAATTAATTGATGAGTTATCATAATCCTTCATCTTAGAAGGATGTCAAAAAGCTAATGGTAAACAACAATGCATATCATCAACGAGTGTAGATATCATTTAATAATTACAACAAAAAAGCTTAATACAATCACATAGAACTTACTACATTAATCCTTATTATAGAAGTATCAAATCACTTAACAACTAATCAAGATAGAAAGTTTAGAAAGAGAAAGGAGGGTGTAGCACTTAGTGAGAGAAAGAAAGGAAAATGTATTATGATATTAAGTGTAAGAATGAAAATGTATTATGACTGACCTATCCAAAATGATACAAACGTCCAAACCCTCTCCAAGGCCTTGGAGATGGAGGCTTTTATATATACCTTGCTGAGGCTTGGTCAACATATTAGGGTGACTTATGTTAACCCGGGTTAGCCTTTGGATATGTTTCTTAAAAATATTACGCTTTACGAGCCTAGACTATTACAACTTTAGAAGTGATGTCCTGGTCTTTTCTCGCATCCTAACAAATGCTCCCCCTTCCATTAGGAGATCAACTCTTATTTACAAAAACTTAAGCTCTAAATTATTATGAATGGCTTTAATCCTTTGCTCGTAGGTCTTGGTTATCTTGTTCTTTATATTGTGAATCCTTGATTAGTGATCTTTAGACTTTTAGGCTTTAGCATGTTTCTTTTTCTTGACTTGTATTGATCATTTGTAGCATCTTGAGATCATCATCAATCCATGTTGATAATGCTATGTAGTTGTTGTGCATATCTCTGCTCAATGCTTTGCCCTTCTTAGATCGCTTGCCTGGACTTCTGGACAGACTTGTTATACAGTTCTTGAGATGTTGAAAGCTTGTGTAACCATCTTTCTTGATATTCTTTAACTTTTACACTTCGTCACGTTATGGAGGGACGTGCACTAACTTCGGTAGCAACTTATATACTTCATCACTTCACTATGAAGATCGCTCATCTTACGCGTATTACTAGTAGCGGAAGTCTTGAAACGAGGATGTACTTGAAGCTTTCAGTGCATGTTATTACTTTGTCTCGGGCATCGACGTTAACTGAGCACTGTGGCTATAAGCTTCAAGCTTGTCATCGAGTAACTGCCACCACACGTGCAGGAATCTGATGATCAACTGGGTTGTTAGTGCCATAAAAAACCTATATGTGATAGTGGCTTGGCACGGTCACTTTGCGGAAGTGTCTGTAACAACCACGGTTTCCGTTAAATTTGGTTAAATACTGTTGTGAATCTGGTAGAATTCTAAAGAATGTCTCCTTGACAGGGTTACGCATACTTCACTATCCGTTCTCATTTACCGCGATGATCTCAAAGTAGACCAACACGCCTATTAAGGAGTGATACCGGTAAGTTACTACTCTTCTGATTACATTCTATCAGTTCGTGTTTAGATTTCCTATGTAGGATACCCTGCGTGCCAGTGCTCTTGCTATGGTCATAAGAAGTTCAAAATATTGATAGAAATCCTAGTGCCGGTGTGTTTTAAGCACTACAAATGGTTTTTATAACACAACAATCTGGTTTATGTTTTTCAGATTCACCTCGTCATCTTCAATAGACTGGACCCGATCAACTATCCTGTATCACAAGTTCATCGTGTAGGATCTCACAAGTCACCTACCGCCCACTGATATTGTTTTGATGTTGGCTCACCTGGAAGGTATTTCCATCGTAATTATGAATATCTTTTTAGGTATCAACCTGATGTTCTCGGCAAAAATCACAAGGATAATGCGTTAGATCTTGACTATACGCGTTCTTATTTTCAACTTGTTCTCTGATGATTTAGCACAGCATAATTTTGGATAAGTGTCCTATGAGATTTATGGCCCCCGTCCTGAACTCTAATCACTAACTACCTGTACATCTCGCCCTCATTGATCTCTTTAATGCTCTCGGACATAGATAAGTGCACTTTGGATTTTGTCAGTAATTAGAGGCTGAAGCAGACTACAGACCTTCTTGCAATCACAACTAACTCGGCAGTGAGTAAGTTGATTGAAATATGTTTAGATCTCCATGAAGAATATGAAACAGAGTTCTTTTGAGAGGGGGGGGGGGGGGGGGACCTTTTTGTTTTGGCGGGTCGTGGCGGGGTAAGGGTGTTTGCTGCAGTGCATCACTGGGTCATAAACGACTGTCTTCAATACTAGACTCAATCGAGACGTACGTGTTTCTGAAAGTTTATGTGTTTGTACCCCAGTAGTTCCTGCCTAAGTGTAAGGAGGGTTTTCTTGTTCAACCCCGTTATTATAAGACCTATTTTCGTTTTTAATCTTCCTAATCCACCTTCAGTCCCAGTCTACCGAGACTGTCGCATGATAGTACTTATGGGTTTAGTTCCAGTGTGCTAGCTCTATTTTTAGTACCTGGCTACTCTATTCCCTTATTCTCACTTTTACTCCCTTTTGTTATATCAGTACATATCGACTTCATCTACACTAACTAGTGGAGCATGTCCTGTGGTAGGATCCCTCGGTTTGTTTTTAAGCTGGATAGTAGGAACGTACTTACTTTCCTAACCACCTTATAAGCTCTATGTAATACAACATGGTTACGCGTTCTTTTGATATTATGTCTCAGCCTTAAAAACCATTAGATAATGCTCCCCCTCAACATGTGCATCAATATTCAAAAAATGTTTAGCACATGAAAGGTGAAATCTTGCACTTTGTTGTCGTCATAAAATCACTATCTTTTGCCATATATTTCGAATTACGCATTTCTGCTCCCTTATTCATAAAATATCAAAATCTCTTGATATTTTGGATGATCAATTGATTTAAATATTAATGGTGAGCTCAGTGTTAAATTATTTGTCCCCAATTTTTTAACTAAGCGTATTATGAACGTTATTAAATGCTCCTCCTCATTTTTATTTGATGGTATATACTTGATGATATATGACTACTATATATTTAGTGATGAATAATGTTAATTTGAAATATGTATATATATATACATGTAAATAGTGTTGAGTACGTTAATTTGAATTTTTTTAAATTTATTAAAAAATTCTAGAAAATTCGTACTCAAACACTATTTGTATTGCCTACTATTATAAGTTTATACTACATATTTACAGTATTCACAAGATAAGATTTTGAAATTGGACCTGACGATTAAACGATACGCGTCATAATTTTGTAGTCCATCTCGAGTTCCCGTGCACCAACCAATCGCTCCAGATTTATGATGATTTCCCTTTCTCGGAGCTGCTTATAGATCAACTCAATCATAAGACCTGACCTATTTCGGTCAACAGCCATTCACTTTCTTATTGGCATCTCCGTGTTGTAATCCAGAAGAAAGTCGAGTACTCTGTGATGAATCTCATCACGAATAGACTTGAGTGTGCCATCCGAGAACTTGTACAGCTCATTAGCTCGCAAAACTCTTTTTTGTTTATCCAGGTCTTCATAAACAATTCCTGGCGGATCGTATGATGGAGTGTAGGGTTCTTTAAATTCAATCTCAGGAAAGGTCTTCTGAGGTTTGGTGATGTTAAGTTTCTTTTGGTAACTCTCTACACGAAGTTGTAAATCTTTGACACGTCTCTTGAGGATTAGGCTTCTTGTGAACATACGAAGAGCCACAATAAAGTCAACAATAACATTGTCGTCGAGGTGGAATAGCTTGTGTTGAACAACAAGAAGAAGCATATCTTCAATGTCGTTTAGGTGTAGATCAACGAAGTCACCTTCTTTAAACTTATAAAGCTGTTGATCAGATCTTTTCACTACAATCTCTTCGAAGTGACCATATCCGTGCAATTTCTTCACACTAACACTCTTCACACCAAGAATTGCCTTAGTAGAGTAAACGTTTTGCTTGGAAAATTTGCTTATCTGAGATCGGTACCACAGTTTACGCCTTTCACCCCAGTGCTTGATTCCCTTTTCAGCATCTTTGTCATACGCATGCTTGATGGTACTCCAAAGTGTAGGGACCATGTCTTCAATTCCTTTGATCTCATACCGAGCAGCTTTTGTCTTCGTAATAGATGTGGTATATGTTACCTCTGGATCAGAAGTCTTCAAATATTCCAGATCATTGTTGAAGAAGTAATCAGCAGCAACGGTTCGATGACCTAGGGGTCCTTGTAAAGGAAGAGGCTTGGATAGATCAAATGGGTAACAGTCTCCTTCTGGATTGTTCTAATCAAGCTTGTCTGTTAAAGCATTTAAGCACTCTTGGAAGTCATACTCAAGCTCAATACTGCTAGAGCACATGCCTTTTAACAGATTGAAGGTAGGTCCTAACAAGATATCTTGAGTGAGATTTTATATCTTGAGTCCATTCAACACGTACTTAGAGAAGTTAATAGGAGTGGCCATAAGGTCGTTGAAAGTAAGAGGATCCTTTAAAGCAGGGACCATTTGATTGAACCAAGGCTGTGCGAGTTAATCAAGTACAACCTGACGCTTGTTCCATTCAGGATCATGAGTAGGAGGCCTTGGAGGTTGCTTGAACCATTCTGGATTCAGAGTCTTTCTTGTTTTGGGTTCTGAGGTGTCTTGTGGTTGATTAACATCACGAGCTACATCATCAGCATCATCATCTATAACCACCTCAGCAATAGGTTCTTCAACTAGTTCCTTTGCAGAATCAGACTTACCAGTTTTAGATCCTTTAGTTGGAGCTTTACCTTTTGGGGTTTCCTTGGTGGTGGATAGCTTCTTTGAAGATTTAGACTCTTTAGTTCTCCTCCTCTTGGTCTTCTTACCCTGGTTTAGTTTAGCTGGAGGGTCTTCATCATCTTCGTCTTTATCATCAGCATGCTTTCACTTGTGGTCTTTAACTGTGTCAGCGACTCCCTTATCCATTGCGTTTTCATCTTCAATTAATACTTCCATAAGTGCATGGTATAATCGATGATTGGCAGGATTTCTGTTAAAAGACTTGTTTGCATTCATGGATTGGTAGAGAGTGCTTTTTAGATCATACTCTTCAAGAGCCGCTTTGTCAGTAGACTTGATGGTAAACTGTGGCATCTTTTGTTTCTCAGCTTATTCCCTTTTAATCTTAAGAATATCTAAAGGACTTTTCTCAGATTCTTGTTCAGCTGTTGGTGTCGGTTTCTTGGTTAACTCAGGAAGATGTTGCAGAGAATATTTATGAATGAGATATGCCATGTGTTTCTACAGTTCTTTTTGAAATACATCTTTGACTTTGGTATCAAGATAACTATTGGAACTTGGGACTGGAGAACAGCAAGAGCTTTAGAAGAGAGATCAATAGTTTTCAGCTCAGACACATCTTTTTCTAATTTTACAACTCTTAATTCAACAGTAGTAAGTACATTGGATTCAGGAACAGCAGTGGTGACGGTTAGAGCATCAGTTGTGATTGGTGGTGTTGGGATTGGTGTTGGTGTTTGTTGGACGGATGAGAAGATAGGTGTCACTTGAGGTGAGTGGACAGTAGTTGAAATTGGTTGTCTCTGGAATCACTGATACGAGAATCTTCTGTACTAATGGAGACTTGGTCTGGGGAGTTTCGTGTTGGATGAGAATATCCAGCAAAGAACTAACATTTGCATCTACAGAATCCTTAACAGTACTAAATAAGGAAGAATCAGAAGAAACTTTAAGAAATTGATCACCAAAACCTGAAGAAACAAATAAGCTTGAGCTAGATGGAGGGAGTTCAGATTTCTTGGTATCATCCTTTGCTTCTGAAGTCTTTTCAGCTTCTTCCTTTGCTGCATCAGTAACCTTTTCTTCACCTTTATCAGACTCTTCAACTTCAGCATCTTTCATTTCTACATCCTCTTCATTGCGCACACGTATCTTGTACTTATAAATCTCATCTTCATCAGATTCAGTTTTGACATCTTCATCATCAACATCTTGTGTATCACTGACATGATCATCGCCTTCGTCATCAGCATCATCATCTTTATCATCCTTCTCAACATCATCATTATCATCATCAAAATTCACTATCTTGTTCATCTCCCCACTCAAGAATGACCTTCTCTTCAGTAATGTCCTTATCCTCATCAGGAACCCCTTGGTTTAGCACCAGTTCCTTCACTTGAGGTAGCAGAGATGACTGTAGACTCATTAGGAACGCCTGGTTTACTACCAGTCCCTTCATTTGAGCCTCTAGTACCTGGTTGTCTTCTTCTTGTCTTCTTACTTTCCTTATGAGCTTGTATGATGTCTGCAGCTTCTTGTTCTTGTGGAGTAAGAGATGGAGCACCTTTAAGCTTAGTATTTGAAGTGGCGAGTTTTGACTTTGGAGTACTCAGAGTGTCTTGAATGACTACACTCTTAGAAATTCTGCCACCAGACTGCTTCTTAGCAGATTCAGGGACAGTTTCAGTCATGATCCTTGCATGTGTAGCATGGACTTTCCTTGCTGCTTCTGCTTCTTCAACTTCTGTTTGACTGATAGACTTAGCTAATTCCAAAGCAGCATCAAGATCATCAGAGATAATGTTGTCATCAGCTGACATTGTGACTTTCTTCTTGACTCTTCTCTTACCAGAAGTCTTTTTCTTAGCTGGTTTAGGTTCATGTTCAGACTCTTCGGATATATTAATAGTTTCCTGAGACTCCTCAGCAGTCTTCTTGCCTTTTGAACCTTTCTCTTTGCTTTTCTTTGGTGGGATCTGATTTGTTGAATATTTGATGAACATCTGATATGATTCTAAATGCTTGATTGCATCAGTCATCATCACATCAGGAATGGGAAGTCCATATTCCTGATAGTCTTTACCAATTCTGATAAACTTTAACCTTCTTACAATCACACCGTCTTTGATTGTATGATAGTGCTTATGATTGAGGCTGGTAAGAGACTTGTATTGTTTCAGGAAGTGGTTCATGATGATTTTGGTGAATCGGGGATATGTATGTTCTCACGTATTGATCTCTTTTCTTTCCTGTGATCAATCTGGTAAGCAACATCTTCCCATATCAACTCAGGATAGTCAACATTTTCTCTGTTGAACATCCCCTACAATATGTCAATTCTGGACTTTCTAAGTTTGTCATTACTAGAACTCTTTCTAGAGAGGCACTTATTGATTATAGCAGCCAAAGTTCTCCATGGCTGGTGCATATGATTGGTATGTGCTTAATTACACATACCATTTTCCATTTAAAACGGACTTAAATGACTAATGGGGACTTAAAAAAATTGTACCAAAAAAAAATAAAACATTGTATTTTTGTATGTTTGCATTTGTTATTGTTGCAGGTACTAAGCCTTCTCACCCCCTCCTTCCCTCGGAAACAAAAGGATATTCAAGAAAAGGACCAAAAATACAAAAGCAAAAAAAAAAAACGACAAAAAAACCCGAAGCACGGGAATGAAAAAAAAGAAAACGTGAGGGAACAGTCAGGCAGTCAAAGTCAACAAGTCAAACCTCCGAGGAAGCTGAATCACAGAAAAAAATACAAAAATCTTGACGGGACCAAAAAAAATGCCTCAATCATTAAAGTTGTTAATTTTAAAAAAGATAAAAATTAAAGATAAAAACTACAAGGAGTGGAAATGCAATTTAACTAAAATATAACTTTAGGGGTTGATTCTGCCAAACCCCTAAAGTTGTATCATTCAAGGACCATCAATGAAATAACTCAATAAGAGTGAGGGGTCATTTCTGTCAAACCCTCAAAGCTATATCACCACAAGGACGAATGGTGAAATAACAACCCACAAACTGAGGGACCAATATTGCCAAAGCACCAAACTTCACCCCTGTTATCCCTAACCTTTATAAAACCATTTTTCCCGCCCAAGCTCAAAACCCCATTTCTAGTCACGGGTTTCCCTTCTTGCTATTACCCTGCAACCCCAATTACACCAAGAAATAAACCCTTCACCTCCACTCCACTAAACCCCACATCCAAGTTGGCAATCCCACACTTTTCAAAGACAAATTCGATGGCTGTGATGATTTTTAAAGAAGCACAAAGAAGATTAATGGCTGAGATGACTTTGGGAAACCTCTCACACAACAAAAACACCTCTGGTTTGCTCTCACAAAAGAAACACAGTTGGAAGACCCAAGAATTGAAGCTTTCTAGTATAAATAGGACTCCTCGTAATTTAGAAAGGAGAATTAAGTAGTGTTTTTTTAGTTTTCAGCTTATGTTATTTTTATCCTTATGCAATTTCAATTTAAGCAATGTACTCTTTTTAAAAGTTAATGAAAAGTTTGGAGGTATTTTAAGTTAAAAGCTTGTTCTTACACGAATTTTAGTTGTTTCTTAATTCCAAGCATTGTATCAAGTTTTCAAGTTCTAATAACAGTGAAGCTTTCAGTTATATTCCTGAGCTTAAATTGCATTTTCTTTACTTTTATAAAAAGTTCAAAGATACAAAAATCCTGTCAAGAGCAATGGAGCATGGTATGTTAAGGATGGCCATGGTTTAGAGTCTCATGGGAGGCATTAGGTGTGATTGTGGTACCTGAATTCAGTTAGAAAAGCCCAAGGAACTTGTAAGTTCCTGAATTCCATTTTTTAAATTCTACTGTAGCATTGCTTAATAGGGCTTATTCTGCCTTATTGTACTTGTTTACTGCTTAGTTTGTCTTATTTTAATTTGTTTCTTGTCATTTGAACCTTCATATTTGTTTTAATTTCTTGTTTTATAGTTCTTTTAAATTCTGTCCTTAATAAGCTCATAAATGCTTAAGTCTTGTCCTGCTTATAAACTGCTTATCTCTGTGTTTTTATATGACCAATAAGTTCATATCAAGCTATTTGATATCTGGTATTGAGGGTTTGTTCAATAAAAATCAGTCTATCAAGCTCTAAATTTCCAATTCAGAACTTAAAGGGGTGTTTGGGTTAAGACCCAAAGTGGGTCATTTTGGTGTCAAAACCCTTTGGGTCATTTTGGCCAGATTGTACAACTTTTTTTAGCTAGTATAAGTTAATTTTGACAAGTTTTCAGGGAGTCTAAGTTGATTTTAAGGTTTTTATAAACACCCCTTTGAATCTGTGGTAACAGATTTGATTCAAAGGGTTTAATTGGTTAAGCTTGATTGTTTTGGCTTTTGAGCCTCATTTTGTGTTCAAATTGGTGTCAAAGTAGTGTAGTCAAATTCTCTTTGTGTTCACTTAGCTTAGTCAAACATCTGCCAACATTTTAAAGTTAAATTTTTCATTGTTTATAAGTAGCTTTTTGATTCTCAATTTTTAGTTAGTAAAACATGTTTTTAGCTTATGAATTTTTGAGCACAAGCTCGTTAGGGGATTGTCCTGGTCTGTTTTAGCTTGGTTTACCATTTTAAGCTTATTTGGTGGCTTATCTCAAGGGCTGCAAGTAGCCCTTTGAGTCTGCCATAATTTTCAAAAGCTCCCCTGGTGCAAAAAGCTAAACTCTCAGCCTTTCTAAACTGCTTATTGGCTTTCCATTTTCATAGTTTTTAGCTTTTTTAGAAAGCTCTTAGGCTGAGCTTTAAGCTTGTTCAAGCTCAGCCATTGAGGCCCACTCTAAAGGGCTTAAAAATAAGCCCCAAAGGTGGCCCTCAAGGCTGTTTGGCCTATAGTTTGAGCCTCTTGGCTTATTTGCTTATTTGGGCTTTTCTGTCTGTTTTATTTGCTTAATTTAGGCCATGTATGCTTATTAGGATAGTCTAAGTCCTTTTGTTTGCTTATTTCAAACTGCATTGTGCTTATTAGTTCTTATTCAGCTAGCAACACCAAGATTTCAACTAGTAGTACTAACTCTTAAAGTTAGTACTGCTGAGTTCATAAGCCCATTTCTGGCTTAATTTGTTGTTTTCTTTTGCTTATATCTGTTCATAATTGCTTATTGTGCTTACCTTTTGACCTGTGTTTGCTTATTCACCATTTTCCTTTGCTTAATTGTGCTTAAATAAGCCATAAAGTGGCCATTTGGTCTGTTAGATTAGCAGTGTTTGATTAAGTGCTTATTTGCTTTTAAGATCTTATGGCTCATTAGCTTTGCTTAATTTTTGGATAATAGTGCTTATTAGGTCTAGTCATAAATCTGTTTTCAGCTTGTTAGGTTTCAAAATGCTTCTAAGTGCTTAAATTTTAGTTAAACTTAAAAAGCCAAAAATAGTTAATCTGTCTTATAAGCTTTTCTAGCTTAATTTGTTTGATAAATTTTCATCCCTAGTGCTTATTTGTTAAGCCCTTATGTTCCTTTAGCTTATTAGTTCATATGTTAGCTTATTTAGTTTAAAAATCCAAAAAGAAATAAGCTATTTTTTCCATTTGTCAAGTTAAGCATTCTGTCATCTTAATTGGCTTATAACTGGCTAATTCTTGAGAATCATGGAAAAGTCCAAGTTTTAAAGGTGCTTAATTTTGTGTGTTTTACAAGTCCTAAAAGAAAAATTTTGAAAAAAATAAATAAAAGGGGAAGGTGGAAGCCAAGGGTGAGCCTGAGCTCGAACCCAAGACCTCGACACCCTCTACCCTTTTAAACACACACTCTACCGCTGTGCTACAATAGCTCATCTGGTAGAGTGTTTGTTTATCAAATATATAATGCCTTTTTGGTTTTTAAGCTTATAAGTTTTTTCGGGCTTATTCTAGCTTGTTAATATAAGCTGGAAACTTCATTTTATTTTTCCTAGGATTATCTTAGCTTATTTTAATTTCTGCAATTTTTTCAAATTTTTATAAAATCGTTTAGTATTTTTAATATTTAATTTTCATTATTTTTTTAATTGTAATAAATAAATTAAAATTCAGAAAAATTTAATTCTTTTTTACAAATTTTTCTTTTTTTATATAGTATCTAGGAAAAATATAAATGTTTTCGTAGGGTCATTTTTGGAAAAGTTTGTTTTTTAAAGAACGAGATTCGTTCCCGTTTTCGTTTCTTTGTGTTTTTAGCTCAAATCACCTCCGTTTTTAATCTAGTTTTTTTTAATATTTCTTTTTAGTCATTTAGAGCTTGTTAAAAGTAAAAAATAGATCTTTGGATTAAAATCTGAGATCTTAGGTTTTTAGCTCGCGTTTTTACGTCACCGTTTTAGGATTTAAGTTAAATTGCTTTCGTTTTAGGTTTTCTTTTGCTTGATTTTGCATTTTTACTTGTAGTAATAGAAAACCAATCATAACCTCGTTCCATTCAAACATCGATTATCAATTCGTCATTCGACTTTCAATTGCATACCTCGTTGGGACATAACGACCCGGGAAATCAAACTTTCGGATATATATTGGATCTCTTTGTGAATTTTGAATCTTTGCCTTGGTCAAGGGCAATTGGTTGGGATTTGCATTGCCTAGTATTATATATATACTATCAATCGAATCATTAAGTATCACTCGGATTTTCTGGCAAAATCACAAGGATAATGCGTAGGACTCTTGTTAACAACTTGTGAACTTATTGATGTTCAACAAGTGTTTGTAATGGAATGTGTCCTAATGAGATTTATTTTATTGATCTCTTGGCTCTAGACTCGATTAGTGCGTTTTGGTTTTAGTACTCGGAGGCTAGAGCAGACTGCCACCTATTCAATATCTACTAACTCGAAGTGAGTAAGTCAATAGAAGTTGTGAGTATCTCCATGATACATGAGACAAGTTTCTATTGAGAGAAACTTGAATGGCTAGGAAGGGTTGTGCATTGCATCACTAGGTCCATGATGTCATTTTTCAATATCAGAATTCATCTTTATGAAAACCGATAGATTATATATTGACCCGGTTTAAGCCTAAGGTGTAGGGAGGGCTGCTTTGTTTTCACCCTTTATCCATACATTTCTTTTTAATTCTTCAACCCCTTCAATGCTTACCAAGACGTCATTACTAACACCTTGTTGTGATTGTTCCAATGTTAGCTCAATCTTAGTCGGCATTATTCCCTTATAATCATTCATCTCCAATCATACATATGGACTGCTATTTCTAACTATGGATTGTCCTTGGGTAGATCCTTCTGGTTCTGGTTGGATCATAGGACTGATTCCTAACCTAACCACCTTATGACTTCAAAATCGTCGTGAAATTAAGATGTTGTTGTGTATACGATTGAACCATAAAACCTTTTCCGAAGAGCACATTTTGAGTCGTTTAGATCACTTATTAATTTCAACATCACATTTTAATTACATTTCTCCCCTTATTTTAAATACTAATTCACTTAGTTTTTGAAATACCTTGTGATTAAAATTTGTCATGAAAATTCTGTGGGAAAATATTATCAGCATGAATTATATAGAACATTAACTTGCTCCCCCTTAATTTTTCATATGTTTGACACCCAAAAAAATAATACCAAGTTGTAAAATGAATATAAAATTGAGGGTTAGCATTGTTGAGCACACAATTTTGAAAGATTATGAATTGTCATTGAAGAATTCTTGAAAAAATTATGCTCAACTACTTAATCATCTTATAACATACAATCTATTGAGTAGTCATTATTATTACTGAGTTGTTATTAGGCGATTTTTGATAATGTTTTGAATACATAAGAATTGTCATGTTATGATGTATCCAAAATCATTAAAACTTTGTTTTTAAAAAAACTCCCCCTCAAACATTGACTCATTTTAAAAATGATACCAATTATAGAAGAATTGTCTTGGAAAACTTTATGAGGTATGGAGTGTTGAACACACAATTTTGAAAGATTATGAATCGTTAGTGAGAAATTCTTAAAAAATTGTGTTAAAGTTTTTGAAAAACCAAATGTTAGAAGACTTCTCTTCTAACTCTGAGGATAAGCGCACTTATGCGTACACTCTCCTTTGTCGTTCGGGTCCGAGTTGCAATCTGAGAGTGATTACAAGTCATGAAGAAAAATTAGAAATGACATGTTTTAAAAGCATTTGAAACTCCTACTCGAACTTCATTTACACACTCGTGTCAACGTTAATCGATATTTCTAGGCACGTAAATGTTATCGATTCCAAGAGACATGTCGAGAAGATTCTTTTTATGAAACATTTTCTAATTTTTTGATTTTTTATTTTCTTTTTGAAATTTTATATTTTTTGTATTTGGTTGTATAAAAAATATTTACATGTTGACCTCAGCATTGTTATGTGATGGTGGAATAGTAATTCTAACTCTTGTCATGATGTAGTTGTCTTGTTTGCTGGAGGAACAACTTTTGGAACCAGCTTTGAACTAGACGGTTTATTGCTGTGCTTGTGAATTCTGAGTTCTGAACTGTTATGATTAGAAGTCATTGCTTGTTCATCAGATCAGAATTCCTTGAAGCCCTGGTTTATGAGATATTAGTCTTTTTAGCAACCAAACTCTGAGTCCTTCCTTTTTGGGATTGAAAGATGTACTTGCACTTAAGTTAAGAGTACCTCTACTGACATTAAGAGTTTGTTCGCATTCATATTGGTTAGTGATATCGTCATTGGAACCATTTGTGGGTTTACTGTCAACCTTGGTTGTGCTAGAGGTGAATATCTTTCCAGTAGGAACCCACCTACGAACAACATATTTGAAAATTTTACCCGTCGGTTTCCACCTATGACAAGATCTAGGAGACATTGTTTTATCATGCACAACGGAAGTCTTTTTGATTGAAAACCTATGTCCTTTTGGGATCTGTCTTTCTAGTTTCTTTGCAAAACTTGTTTGCTCTACGAGTTTGTTTCTATTCGTTGTCTTATTGGATGGAATCTTAGCACATGAGTTGACTTCATTCAGGAATTTTGTTACACAATAATCATGATTTGCATTAAAGACACATTTCTAACATGTCGAGCAAACAAAATGTTTGGAGTCAAAAAAATTCCTAGAATTCCTAGGGTGTTTTGCTATGGGCACAGTCTTTGTCGTTACGCAAGTACTCTTAGATACAGGCCAATTCCTATTGTTTTGGTTATTGACCCTAGGTTTTAGTTTGCAATCATTAGTTGTGCTTTGTAATCTAGCAGAAGGCATCACACTAGGTCTTGAATTCCTATTTCTTTCTTGTGTTTTTTTAGCTTCCTCTAGATAGTGATTATAAACCATGTCATTTGAGCTATACCTAGGTGAGCCACGTGCAATCATGTGATGAGGTTTTGCAACAGCAAATTCTTTTTCCTTAGGCAAATAATGTGTAGTGACTGGTTTTGACAAATCGTTATTGACATCAACTTTGGAGGCAATCCGGTGGGTAAGACATCCAGGCAGGTTCGGATGAAAATGATTGTCATAAAAAGAACACAACTGCTTATTGGGTTTCAATTCTGCGAGTGTTGTAAAAGACTACGGAAACACCTCGGCTTACCGCTAATCAAACGAACAAATCACCGTAATCACAAAAGCCAAACATACTCAACTAATCTTACAACCCACCCACTAACCTTACCCACCCCCACACCAACCGTGCCCACAATTCTATTAAGTAACCAAAAACTAATCAAACCTCCAAACTCCAAAAACCCCTCATGCAAGACGCTGCAAAGTCATTATTGCCAGTTCCGAAGAAAAACTCCTAGTTATTTTTATATTGCCTGGCGCATTTACTTTCTCGTCTGGCTCAAAATATTTAGATTACTTCGTGGTGTACTACTAAATTTGGTCGCTATCTCCCCCTAAACAAAATTAGACTACCAGTCCAAATACCTCTCTAAAACTGCTTAGGCCCCAAAACATACATACTAAACAAACTGCATAAACATTATAATACACACCGACAACACAGATACTTACCACGTCTCATATAAACCCACAATTTCATTATACCAACCAACAATTCTGACCAATAAAATCCCCAAAACCCCACTCATCACTCTCTAATTACCCAACCCAAATATCGCTCAATATTATCAAAATTACACAAAACCTTGGATTAAACCCTCAACCCCTGCCAATTAAGCAACACACCCAAACACAATAAAAAAACACACCCCACGAACAAATCCCAAAAATTTCACCCTCACTAAAAATACCACTTAAAGGCTATTTATACCAAGTACCCACTCCAAAAATTAAACCACAACCCAATAAATTAAATCTCAATGCACCTTCACGAGAAAAAAACTAAAAACCAATTAACACCTAACCAAAACGCATCGCTACACCTACTCGGGTGGGGTGCAAACTCAACTACATTAAGAATACTCATAACACCCTGCTCGACAATCTAAACGTCCTACGCAAAATACCCAACCTGCTGCCGTGAAACTCACAACCACCACACTAGGTACCACCACACACATCCTACCACCTACAAGCCACCAACCCATCACAAAACAGAACACCATCGACAATAGAACATGACCCCCTGCATAATATGTTGACCACCGAACCAACGCAACCAAATCAAAAACGCCTCTAAATACAAACCAAATCGTATCAATTAGACCTTATTTGTCTTTCATTTCAACCCAAGCTATCATACTCTCGGGCTAAACAGACGAGCACAATAAAGTCCAATAGGCATCATAACCGCGAAGCATACAAAGGTAGAAGTGAACATAGACTCAGCTAGCCGACAGCATACACCCGAAGAGAGAACAAGACTCCCGACCGAAAATGCGATACCAACCCCCCACAACCATCCATCCACCAACCCACATATCCAATCATCCCAAGCAGAATTCCTTATACACTAGTCACAAAAGCCGCGCCCCCCAGTCTCCAAACATACCAAAAATAAGCACGTGAAAGTAACAACAACCGAATGTACCCTTGTAAGTTTTTCTAGTTGAGACCCTTTTTATGAACATTGTGTCTTGTAAAAGTCTCTTTAACAACTTAACCAAATAGAGTCTCACAAGCGTGTTTGAAAATCCACACGACTGTTCAAGTTACTTATAATGTCGTATGATATGACCCTACTCAAGCTTATATGAAAGTCCTAAACTGCACCTCACACCTATGACCCCACAAAAAAACAATCAGTCTGCACGAATCATATAGTGAAGAATAAATATAGTATACTAGGTCCGTGAAATATAACCCCAACTCCCCCTCCTCACCCTACACCAACTATACCAACCAAAAAAACCCCACCCAGAATATCCTATCCCCCATCCAAATACCTCACGAACCTACTCAAATAAATCGTCAAGGTCCTAATATTAACCCACCCATCCCCAACTCCTAACGCCTTTCAAAACCCCCCACAAATCAATCCCCCTCACCCCTCCTACCCATACCCTTCAAAAAACCCTCCCACCCACTCCCCCCCTATCCACCGACGCTAATCAATATCATCCTTACAATACACAATACCGCTAAACAATACATAAAACCTTACCACTTGAACCATCAAACTTAATAATTCAACTAAACCTTCCCAACCAAACTAAGACCCTGAAACGCCCCTACCCCCAATACCCCCCTGTCCCTTTCGGGGGAAAAAATCCGTACCCTTACACCCGCCCGTCATGTCCCACAACCCCCATCCCCCCCACATTCCACCCTCCCCCCAACATCGATCCCCATCCCCCCCAACTATCCACCCGCCCCCCCCACAGCCCCCCATCCCCCTCCCACTCCGTCCCCCAAGCACATGACCCCCCACTTACCTCCCCCCGCACAGCCCCCCTTCCCTCCCCACACGAGTCAACTACACCCACCTGCGCCTGACACCCCACACAACTGAATGAGACACCCCTCACCGGATGTTTTTGACAATAGGACAGCCTTAAGTATATATAGGATCCAAGCATTGATCAACACCTTGTGTGGCTTGGAATACCGCCCCAAAAAAGCAAACCCAAGAACGCACAGTCCAACCCCTACATCCACAACGATATCTCCAATCACCACCACCCCCAAACAGGCATTCGCCACCACACCGAAGACTCAAATGAAGGATATATAAATTCCTCTTTTCTCTGCGGATAGTTTGGTACCAACTATAAGACCAAATACACACCTTATAGCATCAAAAGAATAAAACTTCCAATCAAACACCTAATCCAATACCCCACCCCTCCCCATATACCCTACCAACATCCCTCCCCACAGCCCCCCCCCCCTACCACAAGTCCCCCACCTCAACTGTCTCCAACCAAACTACAACACCAGCCCCCACACGCCAAAGCAAACCACGACGTACCCATAAAGCACGACAAACAAGCACACAACCAATAAAAAACAAACATCTGTATGTCATAAATATTTAAATCACAAAGATACCATATATATCCACAACCGCACCACCTCCCCACAAACAAACAAACTAACAACCCGGGGCTTTGTTCCAAAACCAACCAACAAGACTACACCCCATCCCACTCCACCCACTCGAAATGTCCCTCCAACCCACCCCCCCCCTCCCCCCCTCCACCCCCACCCTCCAACCAATCAATCCCCTACTCCCCCCACAATCTCCCTTCCTAAAAAAAAAACCCCGCCAGCCTCCACGACCCACACTTCCCCTCTACATGTCCTAGCGCAGACAACCCTCCCCCGAACACTCACTTCCCCCCCAAGCCCCCCCACACCACTCACACCACACACCTTGTCCCCTTCTTCTCAAAAATCACCCGCCCATACGAACACGCATACTGCACCAATACCCAAACAACCAAGGCCCCATCCAACCCCCTCCTCCCCACTTCTTCCTCACACCCCTGCCAAAAACGCTCTCATCCCCCATCTCTCATCCGCCTACTCTCTCGCCCCACCTGCCATTAAGTCAACACAGCTATCCCCCACCTCCTACCCCCCCCCCCTCACACTTCAATTACTCTCGTTTACAAACCACTAAAACTCCCTCCCATCTGCAAGGCCCATCCACATCTACATATACAACACATTTTGCTTTGTCAACATTTCAACCAATTGACAATTTTCCTCCTCCGTCACTCCTATCCCGCAAAATCAACCCACACCACTTAGCCCGTAAACCCTTCGTAAAGCCAATTACAACAAACACTTATACATAATTGAATGACTGAGAATTAATATTCTTAATGAACGAAATTCCTTATTCGACTTAATATTTGAGGCTAACACCTTTTAAATCACTTGGTGGCCCAAGTGGACGAGTTTAGTCTCGTGAGGGCTTCCAGAGAACATACCCACAAAGTCCATAAACGAAAACAGTTTTAGGACCATTTTTAAAACTTAAATTTTTAAGATTTCAGAAGGTGGTTACGGCGTAACCATAGTGGTTACGTCGTAATCAAATGGTAAAATTTTTATGTTTTTCAGGTGTTTAAGCGTAACCTTGAAATGTGTTTCGTCGTAACTGTAGTGGTTACGGCGTAACTGTAGTGGTTATGCCATAACTGCTGCAATTTCAGCAAAGTTGCAAAATTAAATAACGAGTCGCTCCGGTCTCGAGAAATTGGCCTCTTAGCTTACAGGATCTGCAAAACAAAGTAAAAAACATTCAAACCAACTAAGCAAAAAGAACTTCATTAAAAAATAAAAGACAGCGTGACTCCACGACAAACCACGTTTGTTTATTAAACGAGACTATAAGGTTAGACACATGCGCCCTTCACTTTTGTTGTTCGTTATTTACATTTGGATCATTTCCTTAAACTTAGATCTGTTCTTCCTTCTAAGAGGTAAAGTATTATCCAAGTCTTTGGTAACACAAATAAAACTTTGTCCACCTTTAAATGAGTATCTTTTAACCTCGAAAGTTTCTACTTGTACTCTGTGGATGATACTTTTTCCACGTATTCCTATTTCCTCACACTCTTCATTTTCGAACTCATAATTGTGCCACTCGTAATTTTGATTATGCACTTGGTTACAATATTCCCATACGTGATCTAGAATGTGTCCCTTCTTCCCTATTTCAAGCTCGTACTCATCTGCTAGCTTATCGATTTCTAAATTAAATTCCTACTTGTAATCATCAAAGCTCCTATGAGTGGGATTATTTTCCCAGGCCGAGTTACCTTAGAAATAATCAATTAACCATAATTTTAATAGTGCTTTTTTCACAGGTTCACTTATGTCATAAATGCCCGACCTTAATCAAAGTCTACTCCCTAAAGGTATAATTTCTAGGTCTCGGTTTATTTGATTCTTGAGAATATGCTTCGGATGAGGGACTAATATCACACCATTCAGCATATCTACTGTCCTAAATCAAGGCATTGGTTTGGCTTTTTCTGTATTTAGCTAAGAGGAAATCAAGAAAGGATAGTCATTTTCCTTTTATATTTCTTTTCTCATTATCATAGTTGCAGTACCAAAACCTTAAATTCCCAGTTTTAGATACCCCACATATCTCTACCTCACCATAACACATTTTTTTTTCAGGATCACAAGATGGCCACATTTTGGTTTGTTCTTTGATATTCTATTTTATAGGGTTATAGAAGTGTGCTCTAGGAACATTTTTATCTAATTTAATTTTTCGTTTATTAGGCTCCCGATCATCTAAGTTAGGGGACCTATTGTCCTAGTTACCTGACTCTTCGTACTCGATTTGATTATTACTATGTGCAGGGGATTGGGGTCTAACCATGAAAATTCTTTCACTAGGATTCGTATACTTATGACGGTTTCTCATTGAATCAAAACTTATTCTATCTTCATTAATTCCTAAAGATATTTTTCCAGCGAAGACATCTATTTTTGCATGGATGGTAGCCAAAAAGGGTCTCCGTAGAATTGTAGTTTCAGAAGGGGAGTTGTTAATGATTACGAAATCTGAAAGGAATAAGAATTTACCAATTTTAACTAAAACATTTTCAACTATTCCTAAGGGTGCCTTTTTAGACATATCTGCCATTTCGCAGAGCATATTTGTTTTCCTTAAATTGGTAAGATGCAAGTGTTCAAATATACTCCTAGGCATTACATTAATACTAGCACCTAAGTCAGCCATGGCACAAAAATTAAATTTACCGATCGTGCAGGGGAGTGTGAAGTTTCCTGGATTTAACTCTTTACGTGGCAGTTGGTGTTGTAAAACTTCAGTAGCATCACTTTCAGGATCTGATATGAAGGATACTCCATGGAGTTTGTTGAGCCCAGATGTTTCCTGATCAGCAGTAATTGTTTTAATTTGTTCTGAGGATGAATCAAGGGTTTTATCAGAACGAATTTCCTTAGTTAACTGTTAAATCTGTGTTTCTAAATTTTTAAGCGAGGCACTTTGGTTCCTAGTATTAATCTCAGCATTTTCTTGAAGCTTCTTAATCCACACCTCCATTTCAGTACTTCTTCGTGCAGATTCCTCTTGATGCTTAGCTAATAATTCTTCTAAGCTCTGCCTCTTTTCGCCATATGGTGGACGATTATCAATCTTGGTGTAGTATCCAGGTGGTCCTACATGAAACTTTCCTCCATTACTTCCGTTAAAGGGCGTTGTTCGTCCAAATTCTCCATATCTGACCTCTTCTACTTGTTTAACTTCCTCGTTGAGGGGACAATCCTTGTCGAGGTGAGGTCCTTCACAAATTTAGCATCCAACCTGGATTGCATGAACACTTTCCTTTAGCTTTTTCATGTCTCGTCCCAGGTTGTCCAACTTGTTTACTAAAGCAGCTAGTCCATCCTTGCTACTACTGCTTCTGATATTCCTGCTTGTTGTGCCGTCGTGCCATTTCTGAGAGTGGTCAGCCATGGTTTGAATTGCTGTGAGAGCTTCGGCTGGTCTCATCCCGGGGATAGGTCCCTGTGAATCAAGCAATTGACGGTTCATAGTGCTCAAACCCTTATAGAAAATGTTTACCTTTTGATGACTATTGATGTCATGAGTAGGGCACTTGTATAGCAGGTCATTATACCATTCCCCCCCAGGCCTGTAAAATGATTCAACTCTATCATGCTTAAGTTGTAGATGTCCTTCAAGCTGCTTTTGCTGTCAGAAAGGGTGGACAGTTACATTGGATAAAGGCCCTTCTTGCGGAGATCCCAAGTAATGATAGTTCCTGTAGCTAGTCTGTCCCAAGACCATCTTTAAGCGGCTCCAGTAAGATTAAATGGGAAAAACTCGGGCAAGTGACTGGCATCGAATAGAAGAGTCTGGGAATGTTTGAATAATCCACCGATGCCTGAGGACCCGGACCAATGTGTTTCCCTGTTAGCACCCTCTCTTTATTTGTGGATAAAGTATCTTCCCTTAATTCGCGCATGAATTGACTCTTAATTTCAAAATTAGCATTGCCTTCGATTTCAGGTTTAACCACGCCTGGTGCCTGGTTTTCTCGTGACAATGCTAGGTATTGCTCCATAGTGAGAGTATTGACGTCTACTCCCGCCATGGTTCCTGTAGATATAGAGTTGAGACAAAGAAGAAAAATAATCAAATTAATTCTAATTTTTAGCTCCCCGGCAACGGCGCCAAAAACTTGATGCGTATTTTCTTTTAAAATATATTTTTATCAAGTTTTAAATTTATAAAACTCGATCTACCTAACGACGCACTAACGGGCAGAGAACCCGATCGTGGGTAGTATAGAATGGTAAATCCGAGGTCGTCCCAAGAGCTAAGGTGTAATTAGTTTTAATTTGAAATGTCACGTTTCGAAAATGGTTTTTGATTTTAATTGAAAGAAATAGAAAAACAATACAATAAAATAAATAACTAAAATTAAAAGGATAGGAGATATCAAGAGAGAAAACGTGCTAACCTAGTTACTTCATTACTATTGTTATGAAGACAATTTCCTGTGCAATGTCAAACTATGGTTTCATTACTGGTTTCTAAGGTCGATAGACTTGAATGTGCATATACAGTCTATCCTATACTTCCTGTGATTCCAAATCAGCCCTGAATCATCTAGGAGGTAGGTTATCCAGGTTGCAGTGATTAATCCCAACTATTCCCAAAACATATCTAATAACCTATTAAGATTATTAACCCCCTCTAAAAGAGTTCCTGTGCTTTTTAAGTATCGAATGATTTGTGTGGTGACCGATCAGTTCCTGCACCAGGTAAAGAGTTAGTGATCCTCCTTAGTACCCATTGGATCCTATCATGACAAGGTAATCTATTAATGGGGTAAGCTAGGTCCAAACCACTCGTACTACCAAAACCTAGGGTTACACGATAGTCACAGAATATCTAATGAAACCATAATTCAACAGGAAACAATCATAACAAAAGTAAATTCATAACAAGGCTAGCACTTTAAGTGCTTAGCCGTTCATAATAACGGAAACACAATAAGACATAGAAGAAATCATATATTGAAAACTCATAATTCTTATAGGATTCATAATTTGAACGATTAAATACAAAAAGTAAGTAAAGTGTGATCTCCCTTAGACTCCAGGTGGAATTCTTTGAAGGTTGGAAGCCTTTGTCGCCTCTCCAATTGGCTATGGAGGAAGTGATGTCAGAATAGCTTGAATGAGGCCTCTATTTATAGTTATCGTACTTGTTACGGCGTAACCAATAAAGGTGTTACGACGTAACCAACTTATATGACATTCCATAATTAAGCAGCTGTTACGGCGTAACCAGATATGGTGTTACGCTGTAACCTTCATATAACTTCCATATGTACGTGATCTTCATTCCATATTTGTGGATCTTCATGGTTACGGCGTAACTGGATAAGGTGTTACGCCGTAACTATAACTTTGATGAGATTTCCTTCCAAGTATAGGGTTACAGCGTAACAAGATATAGTGTTACATCGTAAAGTCTTCCTTGATCTTCGTACTTGATTAATTTATGTTACGGCGTAACCATTTTTGGTGTTATGCCATAACATTCTTTAGAATTTTACACTTTAAGTCCTTTTTCCCTTGTTTCTTATCACTTTCCTGAAAACTACAAAAGAATAAAAAATATCTCGTATTTGAGTGTTGGTGAGACACTTGCAGGTATTTTAGGGGGTATTTCCCACCAAAAAGTATTAAATATTTGATGTTATCAAATATCCCCCCACTTGACTTCTGCTTGCCCTAAAGTAGAACCTGTTAAAACATTTCATAAAAAGATTTCTCGAGAATAACTTCAAGAAATGAATTTATAAAACTCTTATGCTAGAAAACATCAAAGCCAAACACCTCTCAAAAAGGGGATACAAAGTCACTCAGCTCTCCACTAGTCTAAGAGTTTCATTTTTAAGGTGATCGCTCAATTGTAAAGTTATAGCATGTATTCTATCATAAGCTTGAAAAGTACATAAATCTGCACTAGTTAGAATTAGGGTCGAAATAATTCTCAAAGGCAACAAGAGTATTATGGTTTAAAGGGTGATTAAGGGTTAGGATAGACATGGGACACATATTTAATGGTTGATAATGTTAAAACACAAAACAAATAGTCTAAAATAATCTAAGGTTGTCATAACTAGCTACTGTCCATCCATAGGTCCAAGAGTCAAAGTCTGAAAATCAAATCTTCAATAATGGGCTACTAGCTCCATTCTTCATGAGTTTTGGTGTAATAATGGGCTACTAGCTCTATTTTACAGAAATGTTTTGGTGCAATTATGGGCTACTAGCTCTATTTTTTTTATTTTGCACCATCTTTACATTTTTAGCACATGGGTGGCTTTGTTGCACCCTCTTTTCTTCATGGTAAATATGAAAATGCTACAAGGGTTTATATCTTTAATTATTGCCCCTGCAACATTCAATATTACACGTACATCCCCTCACTTAAGATAAACAATGTCGAAAGTGGTGATACAGGGAGGTCTTTATAGATCATAACTGATTGGTCTTCCATGAAATTGTATAATTCTCGTTCCTATTCCCTCGAACCATAGACTTAAGTAGCCAGAGATTTTAACACAAAGAAAATAAAGACTACAGGGTAGGCTAAGGTGAAATGGTGTAACAAAACATATAGAGTAGGTTGAAAACATAGATTGGCTCAACATGGGTGATCTAGGGGTATCTTGCACTAATAATAAGTGCAACAGAAGGGTTTATCATGGGAGGTCGACAAGTCAGTGTAACAAGTCTATAAACGCACACATATAGGCTATTTGGGTGATTTCTTAAGTGTTGCCTTCTTGAACTATCTATTCCTGTTGTACAGGCCAAGCTCTAAAGTCTACAATACTACCAGCACACTCAATATTTTGGTGGATTTTTGAGTAATATGATGGAAACGGAATATCAGGCTTAAATCTCACCAAATAGTAATAAAGGGTAATGTGCATTCGGCAAAGATTAATTCTAGTTTATTTAAGAAAATTTTGTCAAAAAATTTAAAATTGGCATAACTTTTAAAGAAAACTAGAAAATCGAAGGCAAAACATACGTCAAGTATTAATTCTACTCCCACCCCCACCCCCTACTTGATTTGTACAATGTCCCTATTGTACATTAAGGAAATGAAAATAATAAGAAAAGAGTATAATTAAGAAAAGAAACTCCCTGAGCATTGCTTTAAGATTTGAAATTAGGCAGAAATCTATTAGATTATCTCCGCCTTCCCATAAGCTCTTTATCCCCTGTGATCACAGAAACAAACCAACGCATAAAGCCGTTCTACAAGAATTATAAGGTGTACAAGAAATACAAACCTAACTCACTTTCGTAGGAATCACGGTTGCATTTAGCATATGCAACAAGCCTTTTAAACCACTTGGTGGCCCAAGTGGACGAGTTTAGTCTCGTGAGGGCTTCCAGAGAACATACCCATAAAGTTCATTTACGTATACAAGGTTTAGATATGTTTAAAACTTAAATTTTTAAGATTTCAGAAGGTGGTTACGGCGTAATCATAATGGTTACGTCGTAATTAAATGGTTAATTTTTTAAGTTTTAAGGTGCCACGTCGTAACCATGAAATGGTTTACGTCGTAACTGCAGTGGTTACGGCGTAAACTAAAGTTGTTAAGCCATAACTGCTGCAAATTTAGCAAGGTTATCACATGATTATGAGTCAAGCCATTCTTGATAATTTCCTCCTAGCTTCTGGATTCTGCAAAAACAAAGTAAGAAACAAACAAAACTATAGTATATTTGATATCATAAGCCATAAGATTGGATTAGGGGTTGGCCGAATCTAGAGAGATAAAGGAGAGGATTTCTAGTGAGAGAAAAACCTTTAGTGTGATATTGATAAAATGAACAACCAACCTCTTTCCATGGCTGGAAAGAGGCTTAAATACAAAGAGTTTAGATGCCCTAATGGGCTATGGTTTGGGTTTACGAGTGGGTAAAAGACCCAGCCTAAAACCATAAGCCATACGCTTACATTACGACTACGAGCTATGCTATTCTAGACAATACACGGGGTGGCCGAGTCTTTTTCATGAACCTAATAATCTCCCCCTAAGGGAGGTCACCCCTAAAAATACAAAATAAATCCTAGCATCCTAAGTCTTAAACATTTGACTTCAAACTCGTAGTCTTTATGAATCTTCATATCAATATAACTTTGTACATGAGTGTATTGATTTTGGCTTAGTATCCATTTGACTTGTGTGATCTTTGAGCATTCTTTTAGATCATCAGCCAAGTAAATCTCTTGATCATATCCTTTGTTGTGAAGTATTGCTTCCATGTGAATTGTTAGCCTCGGACCGACATGCTCACGACGTTTCAGATCGTGATAGCACGCATCAAGTTGTCGAAGCTGTGTAGGCTTTCGGCTACCAAGTTGTCTTTGATTAGGAATATCAAGTGTGAGCTATGGGGTTAGTGAATTGACATGTCTTTGTCCAGCCAGCTTTACATTTCTATTCCTCACGTAATACGTTAGTAATAAACAAACGAAAGTTCTTTGTTCACTTCCGTGTGAATAAGTTGCAAAAGAACCACAGTTCCCCGTAATCAGTAAAATACTAGCTTGTGATCAAGTAGAATTTCCCGAAGAATCTTCCTTGACAAGGTTCGCAGCTCGCTAGCCTTCTCAAACCAGAGGTCTGAAGTAGACAAAAGCACGTAATGAGTTGAATCATGAATTTACAAAAACCCACTGATTAATGAAAAATTGATTAGAAAATCAGTCGCGTGTCATAGGAAACATTTTTGTGACACATCGAAAGTTTTAACCATATAGAATCAAATTTCATTAGAAACATATTTGATTTGAAAGATGTACACAGTCAATGTGCTCGAAAAACAGTTGTTGAACACATTGAAAGGTTTTCCAAAAACTACCTGTCAGTTCATATACTGGAACAAGTTTGATTCACTAGCCCCGTCGGATCGCCCACGTTGCTTTCTAGTTGTCACAAGATTAATCCTTAAGAGATCTCATAAGTCACCTACCTAGAGCTTGTTTTGGTGTTGCTCTAAAGGATTTCTATCTTCATGTGAGTACATTCGATCACTCGGATGTTCTGCAATACCACAAGGATATTGCGTAAGACTCTTAAAGCATTACTTGTTTCACATTGTGTAAAGAACACATATAATCTGAGTTTATGTGTCCTACGAGATAAGTGGATGATCTTCATAGCTCTAACTCAATAGTTACGCTTTGATTTTATGTGGTCGATTAAGCTAGAGCAGACTGCTACCTTTTTTAATATCAACCAACTCGAGTGAGAAGGCGACTAATAATATGAAAACCTCTGTGAGAATGAACAAGATTCTATTCTTGAGAGACCTTGTAAGTACTAGGAGGTTGTGTATCGTATCACTGATGTCCATGAACTACTTTGTCATACATATGTCAGTAATACGACTATGTGGTTACTGACAACATAAGAACTGACCTGGGATTCGTATCCCTTTCCTTTCTTTTCAGCTTAAAGTAAGAGGGATGCTTTCTTTTCACCCATTATATAACATTATATTTTTTCATTCTTCAACAACCCATCAGTGCTATATCGACCGATACTTCATTACTAAGTACCTTGTTGGGTTATTCCAGTACTAGCACTACTTAGTCCCGGCACTCCCCCTTTTCCCTTTTTCTCACTTTACTCCTTTTTTGCATCATACCTAAGGACTTTTACACTAACTAGTGGATTGTCCCTGGGTAGATCCCTCTAACTCTAGTAGGATCGTGGGAACTAGTACCTAACCATACCATCCTTATAACTCCGATAAAGTAAATACAGGGTCAGGTCTTTTGGTATTTCCTTATTCCCCAATAGCCATCATACACCATATCGCTTCCCTCATCAATATGTGCATTGATATTCAAAAGAGTTTTAGCACATATGGAGACCTACTTCTTAGTCAAAAGATCACATTTTTATCATATTTTCATATTTAAATCACATTCTCTCCCCCGATCAAAATTTTCAAACCCGTTGAAATTTTAGATCTCAATTGATTTAAGTTAGCAAAATTTAGGAGAAAATGTGTCTGATTTATACAAGCTGATAATGGAAACATTATGTTTCATCTCCCCCCAATTAGTGAGGGACATAGTTCTGTCAGTTATGATGAGTTTGTTCTAAGGTTTTCCGTCAAAAAATTTGACACAAACTCAGAAAAAAAACCGAATATACTGACACAAAACACATCTTAATCACTACTTTATAATGTACATATTACAACAACATATATAAATATACCTCACAAGAGATGGACCTTGATTGCAAAGATGATGTGATCATTCGGTTCTCTACAGAAATTTGTAGTCTCCCTCTCTTACTCTTCCACCAACAAAGCTTTCCAGGTTACGGAAGATCCTCCTTGTCTTAAGCCATTTCTAAATGGCAAACATGGACTCCTTGCTTCTTTCGACATCTTTCTTTGTCTAAAACCGTGTGTTTAAACCCGGATTCATCCTATTGACCTTGAATTCCTTGACCTGTAGTCCAATGCCTCATCAATCTGATGCAGAGTGTCATCACTGAACTTGTGGATCTCATTGAACCGCATGATCATCTGAACCCCATATTTATTCCCATATATTGACGGCTCTTGAGATTCAATTACTGTGAATGTGTTGCAAGTACTCAAAAACTTTTGCAACATTGCACATAAGGCCCTATACTTTCACATAACTGGTCCTTTAGAGTTTAAATGGTATATTGCACAAATGGTCCTTTTGAGTTTAACTCCCCCTTAAAATGTAACCCCGTTTGATGCAAATCATTTCTTAATAACTTATTCACTGAGTTAAGATGCCCGTTAAATGTAATAAATTTTGAAAAAAAATACTCCCCCTTCAATCAAGGACCCGTTTTCTATTGAAAGAGCAGTAGTAGTTGATTGAGTATCAAATATTTATGAAAACACAAGTCCGATTGATTTTCCAACAACATTAAACCACCATGTGAAATCTAAATAATTTTCTAAAGAATTCATTATACAAAATTATAATGGATACAACAGTAAGACTTCCTCTTCTGTATCAGGAAATAATGCACTGAAGAGTACATTAAGTCAGAGTTGCATGGATATAAAGTAATCCATGCCCAGGAGAATTTAATCATCCATTGTCAGGAACAACTGTCTTTTTGGTGACATGCTTTCCTCATAGTGAAAACCGGGTTGCAGTCTGAAATAACTGCAAACCATTAGGACATGTTTTGAAAAGAGTGAACTTCCTTTCGAGCATCATTTAAAGTCCCGTGCCATTATTGAATGACATTTCTAGGACCGTAAATGTTATCTATAAACGGAAGACATGTCGAGAAACTCTTATTGTATTTTTTCCTTGTTTTATATATGTTGTATTGTGTTTTTTTAAGATTTAAACAATTTACGATATTTACCTAGGATACTTGAAGCAAAATCCGTTACTCATCCTTTCATCTTGAAGATGTGTAGAGTGGTTTGGTTGGGTTTTAGCAATCCGAGATTTCCTTAGATATTGAATGCTTCAGAGCTCGGGTCTGGAGCAAAGACATTAACAAAGGGTTCATGATTAGCTGGAGCAAAAGGATTTACTTCAAAAGAATGGTCTGCTGCAACACCCTGATGTACCGAAGAGGATTGATGATCTGAAGATGAAGGGGAATGACTGCCCGATGGTGCATCTTGATCAAGGGAGACTGGAACTTGAGCTACAAGAACATGAGGTACCAGACGAACAACAGATGTAGGTTCAAAATATTCGATAACATCGGCTGAATAAGATTCCAATGACACAAATGCAGTAGTCCAAAACGCAGACCTTATGAGACAAAACCAGAGTACTGTTGTCCTTTACTAAATGACAAAACACAGTGTTCTTTTTCTGACAAAACGCAAGAGACAAAACGCAATGAATAATTTTGCCAGAGAGACAAAACACAGTGATGAAAAATACGACTTTTTCTACCTAAAAATCACCATTTTGAACCTTTTTGCTTGGTTTGTTTTTGCCCAACTTACCTATAAGGCTAAACAACAATAAAATCACCAACTTTAACACCACAAATGTGAGAATCAAAGAGTGTCAAGAATGAGACCATAAACCTTCAAAAACTAAACTTTTGATATAATCTAACCAAGAAAACGCACACACATTCTAGCTAATTATCCCATGTGCTCTGATACCAAATGTAGGATATTTGATATCATAACACAAGGATTGGATTAGGGGTTGGCCGAATCTAGAGAGAGAAGGAGAGGATTTCTAGTGAGAGAAAAACCTTTAGTTTGATATTGATAAAATGAACAACCAACCTTTTCCATGGCTGGAAAGAGGCTTAAATACAAAGAGTTTAGATGCCCCAATAGGCTATGGTTTGGGCTTACAAGTGGGTAAAAGACCCGGCCCAAAACCATAAGTCATACGCTTACATTACGACTACGAGCTATGCTATTCTAGACAATACACAGGGTAACCGAGTCTTTTTTCATGAACCTAACACAAACCAACTAATATGCAGAATGAAAGATAGTCCAAGGTGTGCTTCCTCACAAGCGCTGTTTCTGTTTGAGTCACAAGCTTGACTCCACCCTTAGTTTCCACTAATAAGGTGTCCTTCCCTCACTTGAGATTAAGTGCGAGTAAGAGTAGCAATGAACACCATGATTTTCTATTGGGTACGGGAATGACAAATTAGAACCATACTGCCGCTGAGATTTCATTTCTCTTGATGATTGGCTCACTTGGTGTAGTAATTTCCAAATGAAGTTCTCACAATCTTATGTGTCTATAACAGGGTTATCATATTCCTTTTTGGCACCCTTTGTAATATTAGAGAATTCCTCCTCAAATTTGTTTAATTGCTTGTTAGACATAGGATTTGTAGCTGGTGCTACATAATCGTCGCCAGATGGTGCGATGTGAACCGTTTAAGGGGTCAAAGGTTGCATTACATTTTTATTTAGAGGAATATCATAATCCTATTCCTTTTCCTTTACAACGTTATCCATATCTTGGACTGGTCCTAGTGGTATATATGGTTGCACTACTGGTTCAAGGTTAGGGTAAAGTGTGTATGGTAGGTGTTAGGAATTGCCTAAGCCTTTTTACATCCTTGCTCGTAATGTCTCAACCGACATCCATGTCCCCTTCATCATCCCAAGAGGAACTATGAATAACCCTGTTATAGACACATATGATTGTGAGAACTTCATTTGGAAATTACTACACCAAGTGAGCCAATCATCAAGAGAAATGAAATCTCAGCAGCAGTATGGTTCTAATTTGTCATTCCCGTACCCAGTAGCAAATCATGGTGTTCATTGCTACTCTTACTCGCACTTAATCTCAAGTGAGGGAAGGAACACCTTATTACTTGGAAACTAAGGGTGGAGTCAAGCTTGTGACTCAAACAAAAACAAGCGCTTTGTGGGAGGCACCCCATGACTATCTTTCATTCTGCATATTAGTTGGTTTGTGTTAGGTTCATGAAAAAAGACTCGGTTACCCTGTGTATTGTCTAGAATAGCATAGCTCGTAGTCGTAATTAAGCATAGTCTTATGTTTTGGCCGGTCTTTTACCCACTTGTAAGCCCAAACCATAGCCTATTGGGGCATCTAAACTCTTTGTATTTAAGCCTCTTTCCAGCCATAGAAAAGGTTGGTTGTTCATTTTATCAATATCACACTAAAGGTTTTTCTCTCACTAGAAATCCTCTCCTTTCTCTCTCTAGATTCGGCCAACCCCTAATCCAATCCTTGTGTTATGATATCAAAATATCCTACATTTGGTATCAGAGCACATGGGATGATTAGCTAGATTGTGTGTGCGTTTTCTTGGTTAGATTATATCAAAAGTTTAGTTTTTGAAGGTTTATGGTCTCATTCTTGACACTCTTTGATTCTCACATTTGTGGTGTTAAAGTTGGTGTTTTTATTGTTGTTATAGCCTTATAGGATCAAGTTGTGCAAAAAAAACCAAGCAAAAAGGTTCAAAATGGTGATTTTTAGGTAGAAAAAAGTCGTATTTTTCATCACTGTGTTTTGTCTCTCTGGCAAAATTATTCATTGCGTTTTGTCTCTTGCGTTTTGTCAGAAAAAGAACACTGTGTTTTGTCATTTAGTAAAGGACAACAGTACTGCGTTTTGTCTCATTAAGGACTGCGTTTTGACTACTGCGTTTTGTCTCATTGGAAATCTTATTCCAGCCGATGTTTAACGAATATTTTGAACCTACATCTGTTGTTCGTCTGGTACCTCATGTTCTTGTAGCTCAAGTTCCAGTCTCCCTTGATCAAGATACACCATCGAACAGTCATTCTCCTTCATCTTTAGATCATCAATCCTCTTCGGTACATCCGGGTGTTGCAGCAGACCATTCTTTTGAAGTAAATCCTTTTGCTCCAGCTAATCACGAACCCTTTGTTAATGTCTTTGCTCCAGACCCGAGCTCTAAAGCATCATCATCTGGGGAAATCTCGATTGCTGAACCCAACCAAACCACTCACACATCTTCAAGATGAAAAGGATGAGTAACGGATTTGCTTCAAGTATCCTATGTAAATATGTAAATAGTTTAAATCTAAAAACACAATACAAAAATATAAAACAAGAAAAATACCAAAAATAGTTTTCTCGACATGTCTTCAGTTTATAGATAACATTTACGGTCCTAGAAATGTCATTCAATAATGGCACGGGACTTTAAATGATGCTCGAAAGGAAGTTCACTCTTTTTCAAAACATGTCCTAATGGTTTGCAGTTATTTCAGACTGCAACCCGGTTTTCACTATGAGGAAAGCATGTCACCACAAAGACAGTTGTTCCGACAATTGATGATTAAAATTCTCTGGTCATGATTACTAAATCCATGCCAACCCGACTAATGTCTCTTCAGTGCTTATTTCTTATACAGAAGAGAAGTCTTCTGTCTATCCATATAATTTTCAGTCTATGATTCTTTAGAAAATTATTTGGATTTCACATGGTGGTTTAATGTTGTTGGAAAATTAATCGGACTTGTGTTTTCATAAATATTTGATACTCAAATCAACGACTACTGCTCTTTCAATAGAAAACGGGTCCTTGATTGAGGGGGAGAGTTATTTTTTCAAAATTTATGACATTTAACGGGCATCTTAACTCATTGAATAAGTTTATTGAGAAATGATTTGTATCAAACGGGTGAACATTCTAAGGGGAGTTAAACTCATAAAGCCCAATTTTGCATATACCATTTAAACTCTAAAGGACCAGTTATGTGAAAGTATAGGGCCTTATGTGCAATGTACAACTGGTTTTGAGTACAAGCACGACTTCACAGTAATTGAATCTCCAAGAGCCGTCACATTTATGGATAAATATGGGGTTCAGATGATCATGCGGTTTAATGAGATCCACAAGTTCAGTGATGACACTCTGCATCAGATTGATGAGGCATTGGACTACAGGGTCAAGGAATTCAAGGTCAACAGGATGAATCCGGGTTTGAACACACGGTTTTGGACAAGGAAAGATGTCGAAAGAAGCAAGGAGTCCATGTTTGCCATTTAGAAACGGTTTAAGACAAGGAGGATCTTCCATAACCTGAAAAGCTTTGTTGGTGGAAGAGTAAGAGAGGGAGACTATAGACTTCTGCAAAGAACCGAATGATCACATCATCTCTGCAATCAAGGTCCATCTCTTGTGGGGTATCCTTATATATGTGGTTAAAATATGTACATTATAAAGTAGTGATTAAGATGTGTTTTGTGTCAGTATATTCGGTTTTCTGAGTTTGTGTCAAATTTTGAAACCCTTAGAACAAACTCATCATAACTGACATGAACTATGTCCCTCACTAATTGAGGGGGAGCATGAATATGTTCCATTATCAGCTTGTATAAATCAGACACATTTTCTCCTAAATTTTCCTAACTTAAATCAATTGAGATCTAAAATTTCAACGGGTTTGAAAATTTTGATCGGGGGAGAGAATGTGATTTAAATATGAAAATCTGATAAAAATGTGATCTTTTGGACTCAAGAGTATGCTCTCCCATATGTGCTAAACTCTTTTGAATATATCAAATGCAATATTGAGGGGAGCGAATGATGTATGATGGCAATTGTAGAAATACCAAAGACTGACCCTGTATTTACTTTATCGGAGTTATAAAGGATGGATGTTAGTACTATTCCCACGATCCTACTAATTAGCGGATCTACCCAGACCAATCCACTAGTTTTATGTAAGAAGTCCTTAGGTATGATGCAAAAAGGAGTAAAGTAAGAAAAAGGGAAGAGTGCCGACTGAGATGGAGCTATTACTGGAATAAACCCAACAAGGTACTAGTAATGAAGTCTCAGTAAGAACTGAAGGGGTTGAAGAATGAAAAAGAAACGTTAAGATAAAGGGTGAAAAGAAAGCAGCCCTCCTTAACCTTTAGGCAGAAACCGGGTCAATTCATATGCTGTCAGAATCACATGGTTGATTACTGACATTGAAGACAAGTATCATGGACCCAGTGATACGCTGCACAACCCTCCCTAGCCACTCAAGGTCTCTCAAAAGACTCTTGTTTCATTCTTACGGAGTTTCACTCATTACTATCGACCTTCTTACTCCGAGTTGGTTGATATTGAAAAGGTGACAGTCTGCTCCAGCCTTCGACCACTAAAATCAAAGCGCACTATTGAGTCTAGAGCCATGAGATCATCCACAAATCTCGCTAGGACATTAACTCAGAATATATTTGTTCTTCAAACAATGTGAAAACAAGTAATGCTTTAAGAGTCCTACGTATTATCCTTGTGGTATTGCCAGAACATCCGAGTGATACGAAAGTACTCACAATGAAGATGGAAATCCTTCTAGAGCCAACATCAAACAAGCTCTTGGTAGGTGACATGTGAGATCCTCTTAAGGATCAAACTTGTAACAACTGGAAAGCAACGATGGGGTGACTCCGAGTGAATCAAACTTGTTCCAGTATATGAACTGACGGGTAGTTTTTGGAAAACCTTTCAATGTGTTCAACAACTGTTTTTCGAGCATATTGACTATGTACATCTTTTAAATCAAATATGTTTCTAATGAAATTTGATTCTATATGGTTAAAACTTTCGATGTGTCATAAAAATGTTTCCTGAATGACACGCGACTGATTTTCTAATCAATTTTTCATTAATCAGTGGGTTTTAATTCCCTGGTTCACTCATTCTGTACTTTGTCTACTTTGAGACGCTTCGGTTTGAGAACGGCTAGCGTAGCTGCGAAACCCTGTCAAGGAGATTCTTTGAAATTCTACCTAATCACAAGCAGTATTTATACTGATTAACGGGGAACCATGGTTCTTGCAACCTTATTCAACGAAAGTGAACAAAGATACTTTTGTTTGTTTATTACTAATGTATATGTGCATGAATCTCGACGGTAGCAGCTGCTGGCCAGAAACATGTCAATTCACTACCCCATGCTCACACTTCATATTCCTAATCAAAGATAACATGATAGCCGAAATACCTACACAGCTTCCGCAACTCTGATGCTTGCTATCATGATCCAGAAACGTAAGAGCATGCCTGTCCGAAGTTCACAACTTTACATGGAAGCAATACTTCACAACAAAGGATGCTCAAGAGATTTACTGAGGCTGATGATCTTGAAGAATTCTCAAAGATCACACAAGTCAAAGGAACTAAGCCAAAATCCACTACACTATGTACAAAGTTATCAATGAATGAAGAATCAGAGACTACAAGTCTGAAGTCAAATGTTCAAGACTTAGGATGCTAGGATTCATTTGGTATTTTTAGGGGTGACCTCCCTTAGGGGGAGATTGTTAGGTTCATGAAAAAGACTCGGTCACCCCGTGTATTGTCTAGAATAGCATAGCTCATAGTCGTAATGTAAGCGTATAACTTATGGTTTTGGGCTGGGTCTTTTACCCACTTGTAAGCCAAAACCATAGCCCATTGGGGCATCTAAACTCTTTGTATTTAAGCCTCTTTCCAGCCATGGAAAGAGTTGGTTGTGCATTTATCAATATCACACTAAAGGTTTTTCTCTTACTAGAAATCCTCTCCTTTATCTCTCTAGATTCGGCCAACCCCTAATCCAATCCTTATGTTATGATATCAAATATCCTATAGTTTGTATGTTTCTTACTTTGTTTTGCAGAATCCAGAAGCTAGGAGGAAATTATCAAGAATGGCTTGACTCATAATCATGTGATAACCTTGCTAAATTTGCAGCAGTACTGGCTTAACAACTTTATATTACCGCCGAAACCACGGCAGTTACGACGTAACCATTTCATGGTACGACGTGGCACCTTAAAACTTAAAATTTTTACCACTTGATTAAGACGTAACTACTAAGGTTACACCGTAACCTCCTTCTGAATCCTTAAAAATTTAAGTTTTAAACGTGTCTAACCATGTATCACGAAAAATGGACTTTGTGGGTATTGTCTCTAGAACCCTCACAGACCTTAAACTCGTCTATTGGGTCATCAAGTGTTTAAAAGGCTTGTTGCATATGCTACATCAACCGTGATTGCTACGAAAGTGATACAGGTTTGTATTGTCCTGTATACTTATAATTTCTTGTAGAATGATTTTAATGCTTTGGTTTGTTTTTGTGATCACATGGGATAAAGAGCTTGCGGAAGACGGAGATAATCTAAAAGATTTCCGCCAAATTTCAAATCTCGAAGCAATGCTCAGGGAGTTTCTTGTCCTAATTCTACTCTTTCCTTTTTTATTTCATTTCATTAATGTACAATAGGGACATTGTACAAATCAAGTGAGGGGATGGGAGTAGAATTAATACTTGACATATGTTTTGCCTTCGATTCTCTAGTTTTCTTTGAAAAATTATACCAATTTAAAACTTTGGCAAATTTTCTTAAATATACTAGAATTAATCTATTGCCGTATGGCACAATACCCTTTATTATTACTATGGTGAATTTATGACAATATTTCAGTTTCCATCATATTGCTAAAAAATCCACCAAAATATTGAGTGTGCCGGTAGTATTGTAGACTTTAGAACTTGGCCTGTACATCATTTCGAGACCTAATTGATTAGCAAGAATAGATAGTTCAAGAAGGCAACACTAAGGAAATCACCCAAATAGCCTATATTTGTGGGTTTATCGACTTGTTACACTGACTTGTCGACCTCCCATGGTAAACCCTTTTTGTTGCACAAATTATTAGTGCAAGATACCCCTAGATCACCCTTGTTAAACCAATCTATGTTTTCACCCTACTCTATATGTTTCGTTACACCATTTCACCTTTTCCTACCCTGTAGTCTTTATTTTCTTTGTGTTGAAATCCCTGGCTACTTAAGTCTATGGTTCGGGGGGGAATGGGCTCTATAGTTAATTTTAGGCTCAAGAAAATCAATAAAAGCTATCCGTATGACCGAGTTATGGCTCTCGCAAAGTGACCTAAAATTCTACACAGATTTCTATTCCGAATTTACCACAATTAAACCTAATTAAACCCTCCCATACGTTAATCATTAACCCAAAAACGATTATTGATGATCATAACCTTTAATTTACAGATTATACATGAACCCTAGACCATCAATTTAAGTGTTACATGATTTTTTTAAAACAATGTTTAAAACATATAGATGATTAAGATTAAGATTATAAAAATTAAAACTAACTTAATTTTAACAAAAGATCAAACCTAGATTTCTTGAGTGAGAAAAGAAAAAATTATACTGATTTATTTTTATAAAACTTAAACTAGAATCTTAGTCCAACTTGGGATTCTTTCCCTTTTTTTAAAACTGATCCAAAACAAACACCCATTTAATAATTAATTTTTATTTTTTATTTTTTACTTAAAAATTTCGTTCTCTCCCCCCAATTAATTTTTTTTAATTATTTTACTTATTAATTTCATTCTCTCCGCTCCATATTATATATATATATATATATATATATATATATATATATATATATATATATATATTTTATATATATATATTTTTTAAATTACAAAACTATTTACTACTTATTTACCTTAAATACTTAAATAAATACATAACTCAAATTAAACACTTATACTACTACTTATTATTATTATTATTATTATTATTTTCATATTATTCTTATTTATTACCTCATAAATAAATTATAAAACCTCAATTCACTAATTAGTCTCAACTCGAAATTAACGATTCATTCTTCATTAATTTTATCGACGATTGATAACATCAAATATTTAATACTTTTTGGTGGCAAAATACCCCCTAAATTACCTGCAAATGTTTCACTAACACTCGAAAACGAGATATTTTCTATTGTTTTAGTTTTCAGGTGAAATGCAGGAAAGTGACAAGAAACAAGGGAAAAAGGACTCAAAGTGTAAATTCTGAAGAATGTTACGGCATAACACCAAAAATGGTTACGCCGTAACATACATTAAGAAAGTACGAAGATCAAGGAAGACTTTACAGCGTACCAACATATCTAGTTACGCTGTAACCCTATATTTGGAAGGAAATCTCGTCAAAGTTATAGTTACGGCGTAACACCTTATCCAGTTATGCCGTAACCATGAAGATCCAAAAATATGGAAAGAAGATCACGTACATATGGAAGTTATATGAAGGTTACAGCGTAACACCATATCTGGTTACGCCATAACAGCTGCTTAATTATGGAATGCCATGTAAGTTGGTTACGGCATAACACATTTATTGGTTACGCCGTAACAGGTTCAATATCTACAAATAGAGGCCTCATTCAAGCTATTCCGAAATCACTTCCTCTACAGGCAATTGGATAGGCGACAAAGGCTTCCAACCTTCGAAGAATTCCACCTGAAGTATAAGGGAGATCACACTTTACTTACTTTTTGTATTTAATCGTTCAAAATACGAATCCCGTAAGAATTATGAGTTTTCAATATATGATTTCTTCTATCTCTTACTGTGTTTCCATTACCATGAGTGGCTAAGCACTTAAATGGCTGGCCTAGTTATGAATTTACTTTTGTTATGATTGTTTCTTGTTAAATTATGGTTTCATTAGATATTCAATAACTATCATGTAACCTTGGGTTTTGGTAGTACGGGTGGTTTGGACATAGCTTGCCACATTAATAGATTATCTTGTCATGATGGGATCCAATGGGTACTATGGAGGATTAGTAACTCTTTACCTGGTGCAGGAACTGACCGGTCACCGTACTTATCACTCAATACTTAAAAAGCACAGGTTCTCTTTCATAGGGGGTTAATAATCTTTATAGGTTATTAAATATGTTTTGGGAATAGTTGGGATTAATCATTGCAACCTGGATAACCTACCTCCTAGATGATTCGGGGCTGATTCAGAATCGCAGGGAGTATAAGATAGACTGTATATGCACATTCAAATCTATCGACCTTAGAAACAAGTAATGAAACCATAGTTTGACATTACACGTTTTCTCTTGATATCTCCTATCCTTTTAATTTCAGTTATTTATTTTATTGTTTTTCTATTTCTTTCAATTAAAATCAAAAACCATTTTCAAAATGTGACACTTCAAATTAAAACTAATTACACCTTAGCTCTTGGGACGACCTCGAATTTACCATTCTATACTACCCACGATCGGGTTCTCTGCCCGTTAGTGCGTCGTTAGGTATATCGAGTTTTACAAATTTAAAACTTGATAAAAATATATTTTAAAATAAAATACGCATCATGTTTTTGGCGCCGCTGCCGGGGAGCTAATACGTTTAGTTTTAAAATGAGAACAAGAAGAAGCAAAGCAGGGACGGTTACTCCGTTTGTTAATCCGAAAAGTTAATTTCGAGCAAGAAGAGAGGTTTCGCCCGCACCCATTCATAACATCTATACTTTCTACGAATCTGAGTCATCCGAGTCAGATACAGAACATGTAGATATTGAAAGCCTAACCTTGGAACAATACCTAGCTCTCGACCAGAACAATACGAGAAGAAGATTCACCTATCCTGATGACTCAACATTTAAAATTAAGGGACAACTTCTAAGGGAATTACGTAAGATTTCCTTCTCGGGTGGTCCAACAGATAATGTTGTCGAACACATCAGTAATGTGCTTGAGATTGCTAGCATATTCAACGCTTAGGAGACTAATCTTGTACAATTATTCCCTCTAAATCTGGAAGGAATCGCTAAAAGATGGTTTGAAAGAACATTGACCAAATGTACAAAGAGATGGAGTGATCTCAAGCAAAACTTCATTCAGATATTCTGCCCTCCTGCGATGATATTCAAACAGTTGAGTGAAATCCAAATTTTTAAGCAAGAAGATGGATAATCCCTTTTTGATAATTAGGAGAGATATAACGACCTACTTTTCAAGTTTCCCTTTCATGATTTCCATGATCACCAAAAGGAAAACACCTTATACAATGGATTAAATAACCAAACTCGACGAACTATCGATGCAAACGGTCTTATTCCTGGGTTAACGGCTTTAGATGCATTGAAGTCAATCTAAAAACTGGCCGAACATTCGCAAAAATGGCATTGCGAGGAAAATCACATAACTACCCCTGACCCATTACGTATTATCACCGAAAAGCTGAAACTTTTAAACTACGAAATGGAGGAGCTAACCGTAGATTTTTGCAAATTGAATACGGATGATGTCAGAAAAAGTTACTATGCTAAGGTAAAAAGCATAAAATCTAGCAAAATCAACTACGATAAGACCTACACTGAATATAGCAATTTTCCAACTAACCTCAAAGACAAATTCGAGCAATATCTGAAGGAATCTAGCGAAAGACAAGCAATCTAAAATGAGTGGATGAAGAAAATCATGATAAGGAATGATCTAAGTTTAAAGAATCATAATTCATCTATAAAAAGTCTAGAGAAAAAAGTAAATCACCTCGCTCAATTAATCTCCACATACTACCCTAAGCACACTCTGACGCCTAAAACGGAGACATTGGTGAAAAGGTAAAAAGGCGCATCCTTGAGGAAAATAAAGAACCAACCACAACTCATGATAAACCAAAACAACAACTACAAAAAGTAGTTTCTCATGAAATCAACGAATCACCCACACACTACTCTGTTACCCGTCAAAATAGACTTCCTCCAAAAGAAACTGATCCAGGAAGTTTCATCCTTCCTTGTATTATCGGAAACCACTCCATGAGTAATGCTTTAGCTGATCTAGGGGCAAGTAACAGCATCATGCCCTATTCCTTATTTAAAATATTAGGACTTGGGAGCTTGAAACCAATTAAAATGACAATCGAAATAGTTGATAGATCCATGCAGTCTCCAAAAGGGATAAAAGAAAATGTTCTAGTGAAAATTAGTAATTTTGTTTTCCCGTTGATTTTGTCATTCTTGACATCATGGAAGATGAAAATGTCCCGATTATCCTAGGCAGACCCATGTTAGCAACTGCTCATGCAAAGATTGATGTCTACGGTAAAAAGATCTCTATAGGAGTTGGAAATGATCAAGTAGTTTTTAATATCAACAAGAAAGAATCTCCTGTCTTTATTTCTCCTATTTGCGTTATAAACGAAGTAGATAAAACACAAGAATTAGTCATGAATGACGAAAAGGTAAGGGACTTTGAAAATTACTTATCACCCGAATATGGAAGCCAAGATATAATTTCACTCTCACCATCAGAATTAGTAGAAGACAAGAAAGAGTTTAGTATGACGCTCTGTGATCTTGACAAAAGAATGAGCATAGGACTAGAAGAATTTGTTGATATAGACGACATGTGGGATGACCTAGATACAGGGATTCTGTCTAATGAAAAAGCTACAATAGAATTTTTAAAAAGTGGTGACAAAATCCATTTACACAGCCTTGATAATTTGCAACTTTCTTGCAAAATAGGGTTTGTTAGTTTTACCCCCTATTTCGTACCACAAACCCCTTTCAACATAATATCCAGAAAAGCCTATAACTCTATCATGAATCACGAGATAACGTATTCAGGAATTAACATGGTGAGACTTGCTAAAAATTTACGTGTGTTCATAGAAAACCACCAATTTTTAGTTGATTTCATCATCCTCGAAAACATTAGTGAATTTGTGGAAAAAGGATTAACCAAAGTTCTGTTTGGACAACCTTTTAAAGAATAAATAGGACTAGTTGAAGACCGGGGTAAAGGAACACTTTGGTTTAAAATCGGTAATGATAAAACAATATTTCATATGCCGCGAGCCGAAAAAGCCTTTAGGAAACTGACGATAAAACAACATAACTCAATGGGACCATTGTTAAAAGCCAGTGAAGATGATAAGAAAAAAGGAATCCATAAGCCTGGAAAAAAGATTAAAGGATTTTACAAAGGTTGCCTTAGTTTGGGAAACGAGTAGTTGCAGGGGAATAATTAAGAGTATAAACCCCTGAACATTGCATATTTAACCATAAGAAAAAGAGGTGCAACAAAAAGGCCACCCATGTGCTAAAAATGTAAAGATGGTGCAAAATAAAAAAAATGAAGCTAGTAGCTCATAATTGCACCAAAACATCTTTGTAAAATGGAGCTAGTAGCCCATTATTACACCAAATTATACCGATACTTATGAAGAATGGAGCTAGTATCCGATTATTGAAGATTAGATTTTCAGATTGGACCCGTGGATGGACAGTAGCTAGTTATGAGAACCTTAGATTACTTTAGACTATTTGTTTTGTGTTTTTACATTATCAACCATTAAATGTGTATTCCATGTCTATCCTAACCCTTTATCACCCTTTAAACCATAATACTCTTGTTGCCTTTAAGAGTTATTTAGACCCTAATTCTAACTGGTGCAAATTTGTGTACTTGCCAAATTTATGATAGAATACATGCTATGACTGTACAATTGAGCAATCACCCCGAAAATGAAATACTTAGACTAGTGGAGAGCTGAGTGACTTTTTATACCCTTTTCGTGAGTTGTTCAGCTTTGATGTATTTTATCATAAGAGTTTTATAAATTTATTTTTTGAAGTTATTCTCGAGAAATCTTTTTATGAAATGTTTTAACAGGTTCTACTTGAGGGCAAGCAGAAGTCAAGTGGGGGATATTTGATAACATCAAATATTTAATACTTTTTGGTAGCAAAATACCCCCTAAAATACCTGCAAATGTTTCACTAACACTCAAAAACGAGATATTTTTTGTTATTTTGTAATTTTCAGGTGAAATACAGGAAAGTGACAAGATACAAGGGAAAAAAGACTTAAAGTGTAAACTATGAAGAATGTTACGGCGTAACACCAAAATTGGTTACGCCGTAACATAAATTAAGCAAGTACAAAGATCATGGAAGACTTTACGGCGTAACTCCATATCTAGTTACGCCGTAACCCTATATTTGGAAGGATATCTTGTCGAAGTTATCTTTACGGTGTAACACCATATCTGGTTACGCCGTAACCATTAAGATCAATAAATAAAGAAAGGAATAAGAGTCACGCACATTGGAAGTTATATGAACGTTACGCGATATCACATATCTGGTTACGCCGTAACAACTGCTTAATTATGGAATGCCGTGTAAGTTGGTTACGGCGTAACACCTTTATTGGTTATGCCGTAACAGGTACGATATCTATAAATAGAGGCCTCATTCAAGCTATTCTGACATTACTTCATTTTTCCTGTTGATTTCGTCATTCTCGAAATCATGGAAGATGAAAATGTCTCGATTATCCTAAGCAGACCCATGTTAGCAACTGCTCATGCAAAGATTGATGTCTACGGTAAAAAGATCTCCCTAGGAGTTGGAAATGATCAAGTAGTTTTAAATATCAATAATAAAGAATCTCCTGCCTTTATTTCTCCTATTTACGTTATAAACAAAATAGATAAAACACAAGAATTAAATGATTTAGTCATGAATTAAATGATTTAGTCGAAGCAATACTTAGGGAGTTTATTGTCTTAATTCTACTATTTACTTATTATTTTCATTTCCTTAATGTACAATATGGACATTGTACAAATCAAGTGGGGGGATGGGAGTAGAATTAATACTTGACGTATGTTTTTCCTTTGATTTTATAATTTTCTTTGAAAATTATGCTAGTTTTAAAACTTTTAACAATTTTTTCTTAAATAACTAGAATTAATCTTTGCCGAATGCACATTACCTTTTATTACTATTTGGTGAGATTTAAGCCTAATATTCTGTTTCCATCATATTACTAAAAAATCTACCAAAATATTGAGTGTGTCGGTAGTATTTTAGACTTTAGAACTTGGCTTGTACATCATCTCGAGACCTAATTGATTAGCAGGAATAGATAGTTCAAGAAGGCAACACTTAGGAAATCACCCAAATAGTATATATGTGTGCGTTTATCGACTTGTTACACTGACTTGTCGACCTCCCATGATAAACCCTTTTGTTGCACTCATTATTAGTGCCAGATACCCCTAGATCACCCTTTTTGAGCCAATCTATGTTTTCACTATAACTCTATATGTTTTGTTATACCATTTCACATTTAGCCTACCCTATAGTCTTTATTTTTCTTTGTGTTGAAATCTCTGACTACTTAAGTCTATGGTTCGGGGGAATAGGAACGAGAATTATATACTTTCATGGAAGACCAGTCAGTTATGATCTATCAAGACCCCCATGTACCACCACTTTAGACATTGTTTATCTCAAGTGCGAGGATGTACGTGTAATATTGAATGTTGCAGGGGAAATAATTAAAGATATAAACCCCTGTAGCATTTGCATATTTACCATGAATAAAAGAGGGTGCAACAAAAGGCCACCCATGTGCTAAAAATGTAAAGATGGTGCAAAATAAAAAAAATAAAAAAATGGAGCTAGTAGCCTATAATTGCACCAAAATATCTCTGTAAAATGGAGCTAGTAGCCCATTATTATACCAAATCATATCGATACTTATAAAGAACAGAGCTAGTAGCCCATTATTGAAGATCAGATTTTTAGACTTTGACTCTTGGACCTATGGATGGACAGTAGCTAGTTATGACAACCTTAGATTACTTTAGACTATTTGTTTTGTGTTTTTACATTATCAACCATTAAATGTGTATCCCATGTCTATCCTAACCCTTAATCACCCTTTAAACCATAATACCCTTGTTGCCTTTGAGAATTATTTAGACCCTAATTCTAACTGGTGCAGATTTGTGTACTTTCCAAGCTTATGATAGAATACATGCTATAACAGTGCAATTAAGCGATCACCCGAAAAATGAAACACTTAGACTAGTGGAGAGCTGAGTGACTTTTTATCCCCTTTTCGTGAGGTGTTTGGTCATGATGTATTTCTATCACAAAAAAAAAAAAAAAATAGTTTTTATAAATTAATTTCTTGAAGTTATTCTCGAAAAATCTTTTTACAAAATGTTTTAACAGGTTCTACATGAGGGCAAGCAGAAGTCAAGTGGGGGATATTTGATAACATCAAATATTTAATACTTTTTGGTGGCAAAATACCTTTTAAAATACCTACAAATGTTTCACTAACACTCGAAAACGACATATTTTCTTCTATTTTGTAGTTTTCAGGTGAGATACAAGAAAGTGACAAGAAACAAGGGAAAAAGGCCTTACAGTGTAAATTCTAAAGAAAGTTATGGTGTAACACCAAAATTGGTTACGCTGTAACATAAATTAAGCAAGTACGAAGATCAAGGAAGACTTTACGCCGTCACACCATATCTAGTTACGTCGTAACCCTATATTTGGAAGGAAATCTTGTTAAAGTTATCGTAATGGCGTAACACCTTATCCAGTTATGCCGTAAACATAAAGATCCACAAATATGGAATGAAGATCACGTACATATGGAAGTTATATGAAGGTTACGGCGTAACACCATATCTGGTTACGCCGTAACAGCTGCTTAATTATGGAATGTCGTGTAAGTTGGTTACAACGTAACACCTTTACTGGTTACGCCATAACAGGTTCGATATTTATAAATACAGGCCTCATTCAAGCTATTTTGACATCACTTCCTCCACAGCCAATTGGAGAGGCGAAGAAGGCTTCTAACCTTCGAAGAATTCCACCTAGAGTCCAAGGGAGATCACACTTTACTTACTTTTTGTATTTAATCATTCAAAATACGAATACTGTAAGAATTATGAGTTTTCAATATATGATTTCTTCTATCTCTTACTGTGTTTCCGTTACCATGAGCGGCTAAGCACTTAAAGTGCTGGCCTAGTTATGTAATTACTTTTGTTATGATTGTTCCTTTAAATTATGTTTTGTTAGATATTCCATGCTACCGTGTAAACCTGGTTTTGGTAGTATGGGTGGTATGGACCTAGCTTTCACCATTAATAGATTATCTGTCATGGATGGGATCTAATGTGTACTAGGGAGGATAACTAACTCTTACTTGGTTAGGAAACTCACCGGTCACCGCCACAAATCGACTCAATACTTAAAATGCACACTTGAACCTTTCAGAGGGGTTAATAACTTATAGGTTTATTAGATAATGTTTTTAGCATAGTTGAATTAATCACTACAACTTGAAAACCTACCTCCCGATGATTCAGGAACTGATTCGGAATAGTAAGGGTGTAAAGATAGACTGTATATGCACATTCAAGTCTATCGACCTTAGAAACCAGTAATGAAATCATAGTTTGACATTGCACATGAAATTGTCTTCATAACAATAGTAATGAAGTAACTAGGTTAGCATGTTTTCTCTCTTTTATATACTCCTATCCTTTTACTTTTTCAGTTGTTTATTTTATTGTTATTTATTTATTTTAAATCAATTCTAAAAATCTATTTTCTAAACGTGACACTTCAAATTAAAACTAATAACATCTTAGCTCTTGGGATGACCTCGGATTTACCATTCTATATTACCCACGATCGTGTTCTCTGCCCGCTATTGCGTCGTTAGGTAGATCGAGTTTTAATATAATTAAGGGAGAATCACATGGTATATCACTTTCTACAAAAGTTGATATTACATAAATAATCTTCTTTTTATAATTACATCAACGTCCTTACAAAAAAAAATTAATTACATCAATATCTTTCTCACACTTTTAAGAAGGATATATATGTCCAAAAATCAATTAAATCATAATTATATTGATTTTAGATTATGAAACTATTATTTATCTCTTATATTGATCACGATCATATTATTCATATATACTTTTTGACCTCAATCGACAAAAAAACGTGTTGATATAATTAAAAAAGTTTGGATATAAATATGAAAAAATATTTGCCTCATATATATAATTTATTTTTCACTATGCATATTTGGCCACGATGATGAGAAAACATGTTGATTTTTGATGTTTATCAGAATTAAAATTTTGTAAAGGATTATTGATGTAATTTCAAGAGTGTGGAAATAGATATTGATGAATTAAAAAATTATGGAAGGATATTGATTGTAAAACAAAAGTTAATGAAGGATAATGACGTAATTAAAAAAATGAGAATGATATTGATGTAATATTGAACTTTTGTAAGGACATAGATGTAAATGCCCCTAAAATTAAAACTTGATAAAAATATATTTTAAAAGAAAATACCATCAGAGTTTTTTGGCGCCGCTAGCGAGAGAGCCTAAAAAAATTAGAATTAATTTGATTATTTGATTATTTCTTTTCTTTTTTTCAACTCTATATATGCAGGAACCATGGCTGGAGTAGGTATCGATACTCTCACTATGGAACAATACCTAGCATTGTCACAAGAAAACCAGGCACCAGACATGTTTAAACCCGAAATCAGAGGTAATGTTAATTTTGAAATTAAGAGTCAGTTCATGCACGAACTAAGAGAAGACACTTTCTCCGGGAACAAAGACGAGGATGCTCACAATCACATTGATCAGGTCCTCAACATAATTTACTTATTTAATATTCCCAGAGTCACTAAACATGCAGTCATGCTATGATTTTTTCCCTTCACTCTTACTGGAGCCGCAAAAAGATGGGTGGACAGACTTGCCCTAGGAACTATTAATACCTGGGATCTCCTCAAAAAGGCCTTTATCCAAAGGTATTGCCCACCTTCCATGACAGCAAAGCAACTTGAAGATATCATAACTTCAAGCAAGAAGGAGACAAATCATTATACCAGGCCTAGGAGCGGTATAATGACCTGCTATAAAAGTGCCCTAACACATAAGACCATCAAAAGTCATCAAAAAGGTAAAACCTTTCTATAAGGTTTTGAGCACTATGAACCATAAATTGCTTGATTCACAAGGACCTAGACCAACCGAAGCTCTCACATCAATTCAATCCATGGCTGACCACTCTCAGAAATGGCACGATGGCATAACAAGCAGGAATATCAGAAGCAGTAGTAGTAAGGATGGAATAGCAGCTTTAGTTAATAAGTTGGACAACCTGGGAAGAGATATGAAGAAACTAAAAGAAAGTGTTCATGCAATCCAGGTTGGATGCCAAATTTGCGAAGGACCTCACCTCGACAAAGATTGTCCCCTCAACAAGGAAGCTAAACAAGTGGAAGAGGTCAGGTATGGAGAATTTGGATGAACAGCGCCCTTTAACGGAAGTAATGGAGGAAAGTTTCATGTAGACCCCTGGAAATACTACAAGCCAAGATTGGTTAATCGACCACATATGGCGAAAAAGGCAGATCTTAGAAGAATTATTAGCTTAAACATCAAGATGAATCTGCAACGAAGAAGTAATGAAATGGAGGCGTGGATTAAGAAGCTTCATGAAAATGCTGAGATTAATACTAGGAACCAAAGCGCCTCGCTCAAAAATTTAGAAACACAGATTGAACAATTAACTAAGGAAATTCGTTCTGATAAAACCCTTGATTCATCCTCAGAACAAATTAAAACAATTACTGCTGATCAGGAAACATCTGGGCTCAACAAACTCCATGGAGTATCCTTCACATCAGATCCTGAAAGTGATGCTACTGAAGTTTTACAACACCAACTACCACGTAAAGAGTTAAATCCAGGAAACTTCACACCCCCCTGCACGATCAGTAAATTTAATTTTTATGCCATGACTGACTTAGGTGCTAGTATTAATGTAATGCCTAGGAGTATATATAAACACTTGCATCTTACCAATTTAAGGAAAACAAATATGCTTGTGAAATGGCAGATATGTCTAAAAAGGCACCCTTGGGAATAGTTGAAAATGTTTTAGTTAAGATTGGTAAATTCTTATTCCTTTCTGATTTCGTAATCATTGACAACACCCCTTCTGAAACTACAATTCTAGGGAGACCTTTTTGGCAACCATCCATGCAGAAATAGATGTCTTCGCTATAAAAATATCTTTAGGAATTAATGAAGATAGAATAAGTTTTGATTTAATGAGAAACAGTCATAAGTATACAAATCCCAGTGAAAGAATTTCCATAGTTAGACCCCAATCCCCTGCACAGAGTAATAATCAAATCGATTACAAAGAGTCAGGTAACTGGGACAATAGGTCCCCTAACTTAGATGATCGGGAGCCTAAAAAACATAAACTTGAATTAGATAAGAATGTTCCTAGAGCACACTTCTGTAGCCTTATAAAACAGAATATCAAGGAACAAACCAACATGTGGTCATCCTGTGATCCCGATAAAAAAATATGTGATGGTAGGGTAGAAATCTGTGGGGTATCTAAAACTGGGAATTTTAGGTTTTGGTACTACAACTATGATAATGAGAGAAGAAATATAAAAGGAAAAGGACTATCCTTTCCTGATTTCCTCTTAGCTAAATACGGAAAAATCCAAATCGATACCTTGGTTTGGGACAGTAGATATGTTGAATGGTGTGATATTAGTCCCTCATCTGAAGCATCTTCTCAAGAACCAACCAAACCTAGACCTAAAGATTATACCTTTAGGGAATGGACTTTGATTAAGGTCGGGCATACTGACATAATTGAACCTGTGAAAAAGGCACTATTAAAAATAAGGTTAATTAATTGTTTCCAAGATAACTCGGCCTGTGAAAATAACCTCACTCATAAGAGCTTTGATGATTACAAGTGGGAATTCAATTTAGAAATCGATAAGCTAGTAGATGAGTACAAACTTGGAATAGGAAAGAAGGGACACAATCTAGATCACATATGGGAATATTGTAACCAAGTGCATAATAAAAATTACGAGTGGCACAATTATGAGTTCAAAAATGAAGAGTGTGAGGAAATAAGAATAGAGGAAAAAGACTATCATCCACCAGAAGTACATGTAGAAACTTTTGAGGTTAAGAAATACTCATTTAAAGGTGGACAAGTTCATCTTGTTTACCAAAGACTTGGATAATACTTTACCTCTTAAAGAAGAACATATCTAAGTTTAAGGAAATGATCCGAATGGAAGTAGCAAACAACAAAACATAGCATGAGCATGAGTCTAACTTAAAGACTCGTTAATAAACAAAAGTGCTTGTCGGGAGACAACCTCTCTTTTAATGAAATTTCTTTTTGCATTAATTGGTTTGCATGTTTCTTACTTTGTTTTGATGGTCAGTAACCAGAAGCAATGAATGAAAATTATAGAGACCGCTCGATTCATCATTCATTGGAACCTGCTGAATTTGCAAGCAGTTACGACATAACAGCTGTTAGCTTACGCCATAACCTACTACATCATGACGTAACACATTACAGTGTTTACGCCGATTAACAAAACATATAAAACTTACAATTTTTACCAGTTAATTACGACGTAACCACTATGGTTACGTCATAACCTCCTTCTGAAATCTTAAAAAGTTAAGTTTTAAACATGTCTAAACCTTGTATACGTAAATGGACTTTGTGGGTATGTTCTCTGGAAGCCCTCACGAGACTAAACTCGTCCACTTGGGCTACCAAGTGGTTTAAAAGGCTTGTTTCATATGCTAAAAAAAAAATTGAAAACAAAAAAAAAAAAAAACCGTGATTCCTACGAAAGTGAGTTATGTTTGTATTTCCAGTACACTTCATAATTCTTGTAGAACGGTTTTATGCTTTGGTTTGTTTCTATGATCACAGGGGATAAAGAGCTTACGGGAAGTCAAAAGTAAAGATTTCTGCCAAATTTCAAATTTCAAACCAATGCTCAGGGAGTTTCTTGTCTTAATTCTACTCCTTTATTTATTTATTTCATTACCTAATGTAGAATAGGGACATTGTACAAATCATGTGGGGGATGGAGTTGAATAATACTTGACGTATGTTTTGCCTTTGATTTTCTAGTTTTCATGAAAATTATGCCATTTTAAAATTTTGACAAATTTTTCTAAATAACTAAAATGTAGTCTTGCCGAATGCAAATTATATCCTTTATTATTACGTGGTGAGAATTTAGCCTAATTTTCCAATTCCATCATTTGTACTAAAAAATCCACCAAAATATTGTGTATGCCGGTAGTAATTATAGACTTTAAGAACTGGCAGTGCATCATTAAGAGACCTACCTTGATTTACGAATAGATAGGTCAAGAAGGCAACACTTAGGAAATTCACCCAAATAGACCTATATGTGTGCTTTATCGACTGTTACACTGACTTGTCCGACTACCCGTGGTAAACCATTAGTTTGCAACTCATTATTTGTGCAAGATACCCTTAGAACACCCATGTTAAACCAATCTATGTTTTCAACCTACTCTATATGTTTCGTTACACCATTTCACCTTAGCCTACCCAGTAGTCTTTATTTTCTTTGTGTTGAAATCTCTGGCTACTTAAGTCTATGGTTCGGGGGAATGGGAATGAAGATTATATGCTTTCGTGGAAGACCAATCAGTTATGATCTATCAAGACCCCCTATACCACCACTTTCGACATTGTTTATCTCAAGTGGAGGATATACGTATAATATTGAATGTTACAGGGGCAATGATTAAAGATATAAACCACTGTAGCATTTTCATATTTACCATGAAGAAAAGAGGGTGCAACAAAAGGCCACCCATGTGCTAAAAATGTAAAGATGGTGCAAAATAAAAAAAAAGAAAATGGAGCTAGTAGCCCATAATTGGACCAAAACATCTCTGTAAAATGGAGCTAGTAGCCCATTATTACACCAAGTCATACTAATACTTATGAAGAATGGAGCTAGTAGCCCATTATTGAAGATCAGATTTTCAGACTTTGACTTTTGGACCCATGGATGGACAGTAGCTAGTTATGATAACAATAGATTATTTTAGACTATTTGTTTTGTGTTTTTACATTATCAATCGTTAAATATGTATCCCATGTCTATCCTAACCCTTAATCAGCCTTTATACCCTTGTTGCATTTGAAAGTTATTTAGACCCCAATTCTAACTGGTGTAGACTTGTGTACTTTCCATGCTTATGATAGAATACTTTCCATGCTTATGATAGAACACTTAGACTAGTAGAGAGTTTAGTGACTTTTTATCCCCTTTTCGTGAGGTGTTCGGATTTGATGTTTTCTAGCATAAGAGTTTTATAAATTCATTTCTTGAACTTATTCTCGAGAAATCTTTTTATGAAATATTTTAACAGGTTTTACTTGAGGGCAAGCAGAAGTCAAGTGGGGGGATATTTGATAACATCAAATATTTAATACTTTTTGGTGGCAAAATACCTACAAATGTTTCACTAACACTCGAAAACGAGATATTTTCTATTGTTTTGTAGTTTTCAGGTGAAATGCAGGAAAGTGACAAGAAACAAGGGAAAATGACATAAAATGTAATTCCTGAGATGTTCGCGCGTTAACACCAAAAATAGTTACGTCCGTAACATAAATTAAACAAGTACGAATATCAGGAAGACTTACGGGGCGTAAAAACCATATCTAGTTACGCCGTAATCCTATATTTGGAAGGAAATCTCGTCAAAGTTATAGTTACGGCGTAACACCTTATCCAGTTAACCATGAAGATCCACAAATATGGAATGAAGATCACATACATATGGAAGTTATATGAAGGTTATGGTGTAACAGCATATCTGGTTACGCCGTAACAGCTGCTTAAATATGGAATGTCATGTATGATGGTTACGGCGTAATACATTTATTGGTTACGCCGTAACATGTTCCATATCTATAAATAGAGGCTTCATTCAAGCTATTCTGACATCACTTCCTCCACGGCCAAATGGAGAGGCGACAAAGGCTTCCAACCTTCAAAGAATTCCACCTGTAGTTCATAGGAGATCACACTTTACTTACTTTTGTATTTAATCGTTCAAAATATGAAAACTGTAAGAATTATTAGTTTTCAATATATGATTTCTTCTATCTCTTATTGTGTTACCATTACCATGAGCGGCTAAGCACTTAAAGTGCTGGCCTAGTTATGTAATTACTTTTGTTATGATTGTTTCCTGTTAAATTATGGTTTCATTAGATATTCCTTGACTATCGTGTAACCCTGGGTTTTGGTAGTACGGGTGGTTTGGACCTAACTTGTCCTATTAATAGATTATCTTGTCATGATGGGATCCAATGGGTACTAGGGAGAATCACTAACTCTTTACCTAGTGTAGGAACTGACCGGTCACCGCACTTATCACTCAATACTTAAAAAGCACAGGAACTCTTTCAGAGGGGGTTAATAATATTTACAAGTTATTAGATATGTTTTGGGAATAGTTGGGATTAATCACTGAAACCTTGATAACCTACCTCCCAGATGATTCGGGAGTGATTCAGAATCGCAGGGAGTATAGGATAAACTGTATATGCATATTCAAGTCTATCGACCTTAGAAACCAGTAATGAAACTATAGTTTGACATTGTACAGGAAATTGTCTTCATAACAATAGTAATGAAGTAACTAGGTTAGCACGTTTTCTCTTTTGATATCTCCTATCCTTTTATTTTTAGTTATTTATTTTATTGTTTTTATATTTCTTTCAATTAAAATCAAAAACCATTTTTAAAATGTGACACTTTAAATTAAAACTAATTACACCTTAGCTCTTGGGACGACCTCAGATTTACCATTCTATACTACCCACGGTCGGGTTCTCTGCCCGTTAGTGCTTCGTTAGGTAGATCGAGTTTTATAAATTTCAAACTTTATAAAAATATATTTTAAAAGAAAATAGGCATCAACGATAAAATAATAAAAGTCACTATACTTCCAAAATCACCATCACACACGAAATAAAATGACTAAATCATTCATTTCTACTATCACAAACATATATATTAACACATATATCATATCACATAAATCACCAACTAGACTTACGCACATAAATCAAACGCATAAAGCTAGGCAAATTAACACTGATGGTTAAACTAACCTCGCTAAGTCGCGTTTGTCATAGTCTCCCCTACTAAAAGAAATTTCGCCCCAAAATTTAATCGATTATACTGCTAATAATTTTACCTACTCACACAAGGGTACAAATAGCAGCATAACAGCTATGAGCAAAAAGAAATATCCAAACTACATGAGTCTCGCTCATCCTCGAGAAAACCCCTCAAAACCCTTAAGTTGTGTAACAACTTGATTCATAACTTAACCCCGCAACTCATCAAACAAGAATTGTCTTAAAATTAAGTTATGAGTTGTTACAAAGCTCAACGCTTTTGAAGAATCGGCTCGACTTCAGGTTTACTCAATATATAACTTTAACCAGACCACCTAAGAACATTTAAGGGTGCACTAAAGTCTGCTAGTACCCCATGTACCCAACTTTAATTAGTACTTCTAATGATAGTTTAGTCAACGAGCAAGTGTGGATACTTAGTTTTCATGAAATCCTGATGACCTCTCTTCGAGTTCCAATGGACTTTAACTATCCGAACCCTACTACGCTTCAAACTTTTAACCTCACGATCGATAATCTCAACAGGTTCTTCAACAAAACGAAGAGTTTTATCTACCTTAATTTCTTCTACAGGCACATGTAGATTTGCATCCGCCAAATACTTCTTTAAGTTTTGAAACCCATCAAGTACACTACTCAATTATTGTGGCAAACTTAATCAATAGGCTATAGGACTGATCATTTCAATGATCTAAAATGGTCCACACCTTGGTGCTAACATGTCTTTCTTTCTAAACGCACTACACCTTTCCATGACGACACTTCCAGTATCACTTTATCACCAACTTCAAACCCTAACTATTTACGCCTATTGCCAACATAGTTATTTTGGCAATCTCTAACCGTTTTGAGCCTTTCCTTAATCAATATCACTTTATCAGTTGTCTCTTGTACCAATTCTGGTCTAACCAATCAATTTTCTCCAATTTCAGCCCAAAGAACATGTGACCTACACTTCCTTCCATACAATGCTTCAAATGGAGCACATCGAACACTCGAATGATAACTATTATTGTAGGAAAACTCAGCTAAGGGTAGATGAGTATCCCAACTACCATAAAAATCAATCACGCACCCTCTCAACATATCCTCCAAAGTCTGTTTGGTATGGTCACTTGGCCCATCCGTTTGAGGATGATAAGCCGTACTCATATCCAACCGCGTTTCTAAGGCTTTCTTCAATGTTTTCTAGAACCGCGATGTAAGTCGTCCATCACAATCGGAAATAATCGACACAGGCACTCCATGCCTCGCTACTATTTCATTTATGTAGAGTCTTGACAACTTCTCCAACTTATAGTCTTCACGTATAGTCAGAAAATGAGCTGACTTGGTCAATCTATCAACTATTACCCAAATCGTATCATATCCACCACTTGTCCTCGTCAACTTAGTGATATAATCCATGGTAATTTTGTCCCATTTTCACTCAGGTATCTTTGGTTGTTAAACAACCCGATGGTCTCTGATGTTCAGCCTTCACCTTCGAGCAAGTCAAACACTTACCAACATATGTAGTTATATCCTTCTTCATACCCGGCCACCAATACATCTCTTGTAAATCATAATACATCTTATCCGCTTATGGAAGAACAGAGTATCTCATAGCATGCTCCACATCCATAATTATGGTCCTTACATCACCTATCAAAGGAATACATATTCTATCCACAAAGTATAAACCTCCACCTTTTTTTCCATTTGTTGATCCAAGTTACGCAGCATTTCTGCTGGCTCGTTCTCTTCCTTAGACGCCTCACTTTTGAGCAGCTAATATCATGTCCTTAACACTTGACTAATAGTAATGGACATTGCACGTACTCATCTTGGTTTCACTCTCTCCTTCCTACTCAACGCATCAGCCACTATAGTCGCCTCTTTTGGATAGTAGCGAATATCACAATCGTAGTCACTGAACAATTCAATCCATCTTCTTTGGCGCATATTAACTCCTTCTGGTCGAATATATGCTGAAGACTCTTATAATCTGTATGGATAAAACTTTTCGTCCCGTATAAGTAATGTCTCAAAATATTAAGAGCAAAGACTACTACACCAAATTCAAAATATTAAGAACACACATCCCAATCCTTGATTTGACGCATCATAGTAGACTACAAAATCTTCTGCTCTGTCCGGCAACGACAATATTGGTGCATTACATAAATTATCCTTCAAAGTCTGAAAGGCTTCCTCTTGATCCACACCTCACTCATACATCTGAATCTTCTGTGTCAGTGAAGTAAGGGTTTAACTATCTTAGAAAAATTCATGATGAAACGTCGATAGTAAACAGCCAATCCCAGAAATGACCGTATTTCTGACAGTGTCTTTGGGGCTTTCCAATTCTTCATTGCTTCAATCTTACTTGGGTCTACATGAATATCGTTGTTGTTGACCACGTGTCCTAAGAAATGTACCTCTTGCAACCAAACTTCACACTTGGAAAATTTGGCAAACAATTTCTCCTTCTTTAGTAACTCCATTACTAACTTCAGATGAACCTCATGATCCTCCTTAGACTTTGATTAGATTAAGATATCATCAATAAACACAATAACATAGTTGTCTAAATACGGCTTGCACACCCAGTTCATTAAGTCCATGAAAACCGTTGGTGCATTGGTTAACCTAAAAGGCATAATTGTAAACCCAAACTGCCCATACCGGGTCCTAAATGCAGTCTTTGGAATGTCTTCTTCATGCACTCTCAGCTAATGCTAACCGGAACGAAGATTTATGTTAGAGAAATAACGCGAACCTTGTAACTGGTCGAACAAGTCGTCGATCCTGGGGAGATTCTTAATAGTCAGCTTGTCCAACTCTCGATAGTCTATGTACATTTGAAATGAACCATCCTTATTCTTAAACAACACAGGTGCTCCCTACGTAGAGTGACTTGGTCGAGTAAAATGTATTTTAAACGAATTCTAAGGGTTACGAGCTAACGAATAGGGTAGCAAACGAAGATCGAATCTAAGGCTAGAAAACATATAAGGGATTTCATAGACACAAATAGATGCTGATCGAATGTCTTGAGAATCCTTTAAATAAAGATAGAATATACGCACCGATAGAAAATGCAAACGAAAGAATCAACAAACTTACCACGACAAAAGGAACACATAACAAATAACAATATGTATCAAATGAGAAGATAGAATTCATATACCAATAATCGACTTTACTCGAAAGAACCAACTAAATACTGTGAAGAAAAATTCATTTTAAAACAATAAAGAAAGTCGTCTAAAATAAAAAGAATCATTTTAAATCTTAAAATTGTCTTGAATATAATCTTTATAAAAATTCATTTTAAACATGGTTGTTATAGAAAATCTAGGAACATTTATTTAATGGTGTATCACATTTTACCATTATGAATCATTTTAACCTACTTTTCAAAAATAAGATTTATCAAGCATAAAAAAATAGTTTCATATCTTATTTGTAAGGATCATTTTAAACATATCTTATTTATAAAGATCATTTAAACACAGTTTTCATAAATATAAAGAGACATTTACATAAAAGCGTTATCACAACGTATTTATAAAATGAATTATAAAATATTTTCCCCAAGCCTTATCAAGATATAATTCAAAAGAATTTTTTTATAGCTCGGCCTCAATATAAAATATGCAACTCAAACAAAGGACATCGTAATACCAAAAGGGATTGCGAAATATCATAAGGACTTTAACACAAACCTATTGTTTGAAGGAGAAAGAAAGTACAGGGAGAGAATAACAGTCAAACGAACACGTACAAGAGAAACTCATGCAAGACATTACGAACCAAATGAAGAACGTAAGGTCTTATCCATAATAACGATCAAAAGAGCAAACATAGAAAAACATCGATACTAACACGTCACAAACGTGTTATGAAAACCAAAGGATATATAAAGATGGGAGTAAATATTCGTACTAACTTGTCACGAACAAATAGTGCTTAAAAGGATAAATCCGATATTCATACGAGAAATCAATGCAAGGAAGAACCAATGAAACGTACCAATTGCCAAAAGTAGCAGATCTGGTCAGTCAATACATATCAAGTCGCTATATGGGAAAGATAGAACATCCGTACTAACATGATACGAACAAAGAATGCTACAATGAGAGTTATGGATCCGAACGAATAATCGAGCAAACGAGCGACCTCAATAATCATAATAGTGGTAATAACAAGTATCTGGGGTATCCGCAAACGTTAGGTAGAAGGGAAACTTACAACTTACGCAACTGAGCTTAACATTATCGCACATTAGGTAAGAGAAGAATTCCCTAACCATACAACCATCCTTATCAGGATTGCACACATCACCACATCTTACTCTACCACCTAACAAACAAACACCAATCAATGCAATCATGGTCACAAGTCTACGTGCGTGATGCCTTTATAATTATGTTGGCCACCATAATTATAATGGCATCCTTTCACATGTATACTTACTTCCAATACTACACATCTCAATGATAATACACATATACCACATAGCAAATCTTGCATGACTCCAATATATACAAACACAATGATCCACCAGAACAATATCTATATATAAGGACAAAATGAAAAACAAAAGCCTCATTATGCCTCAAAATACAAAATACCCAAAAGAAATCATCGATAATAGCAACGTGTTGAGGTAGAAGATGAAATAAACTTATGTTGGGCCACTCTTGGGTTTGACTTTGCTTTCGCAAGAATCACCCGACTCTGCGGGTCCAGGCCTACTACGAGCATCCGACAGGCGATCTTAGTCGACCTCTTTTTGCAGCTCTTTAACTACCCTTCCTCCTTCGGTCCCTCGAAAGGCTCCTCCTCAATTGGCTCCTCTTCTGAATCTTTTGATATCGAGTAGCTCGTAGGTCGAAATAAAACTCAGAGGAAAGCAAGAAAACAAAACGCCTAGATAGCTAAACATATAGATCATAGTATGCAGCTATATGAAGGACTCCTAGGTTATAGTCTAGGTCAAACCACCTACTTCTCTATAACCAAAGGCTCTGATACCAATCTGTCACACCCCGCCAAGGC
>BQNB010023359.1:0-61904 GCA_026074375.1 Tanacetum coccineum
TATACATAGGGCTTTAGACGGTGATTTATACACTATCCTTAGGCGGCGATTTATACAAGGTCTTAAATGGCGATTTATACATAGTTTATAAAAATGATTTTTTTCCTAAATGCTTTAACTTGATAACTTATTTTTAGGTTAAATCTTTCTTATGTCATATGTAAGTTGCTTAATTGATCATGTTTTACAAATTGTTAGCTAGTTGACCTTCCAATTTATGTCATTTGTCCTACACTTTGTCTGAATGCCTGATAATGTGTTGAATTTGTCTTGCTAATGTCTGATCTAAGTTGAGCCATATGAATCAGAATAGGTCAATCAATATTATATGAATTTGGTTGTATATGAACTGTATTGGGATATTCTTAGCAGAAACAAGAATCCATTTGTCACTCAACAAGTTGCTCTTGACAATTCTTTGGTCGCTCCTGAGAAAGGACTAAAGATTGAAAGGTGCAATGCACAAATTGAGTTCAGCAAGCCATAAAGAGAATAAACATATCAAGTCACTTTGGAAGCTCTCAAGCTATCTCCTTGCTATCACGCATTCCAGATTACTGCTGATGTCCTAGAAATCTACATGCATCAATTTTTAAATACCATCAAGAAGATCGGAAATTCAAATGTATACAACTTCAAGCTGGATAAGAAGAAATGTCGAGTTGATACTGAAGTATTTCATGAAATTCTCCAGATATGTCTGATTCTTCCCAACCAAGAATTTATAGAACTTCCTTCAGAAGAAGAATTGCTTTCATTTATCAAGGAACTTGGTTATTCTGGCAAGTGTGATATGCTATCTGCAATCCATACTGATCAAATGCACCAGTCTTGGAGAACATTTGTTGTTATCATTAACAGGTGCATCTCTGGGAAGACAACAGGACTTGATAGGCTTAGGGAATCACGAGCTCAAATCTTGTGGGGTATGTACAACCAGAATAATGTTGACTATGTTGCTCTGCTCTGGGAAGACTTTATGTATCAAGCTGACAACAGAGAAATAAGTTTAGCATGAAAGGAGCACATGCCCTACCCAAGATTCACCAAAGTCATCATCAGTCATTTCATCTCCAATGATAAAACCATAGCTATGAGGAATAAGATAAACCTACACACTATTTGCGATGATAGTTTGTTGGGTACTTTGAAGTTTGTTTCCAAAACTAAAGATTCTCATAAGTATGGTGCACTGATTCCTGATGGAATGATTAATTAAGACATCAAAGACTCTAAAGCTTACAATACTTATTATGACTTTGCTACTGGAATGGTTGCTCCAAAGAAAGCATGGAAATTTAAGAAGATTGCTTCACCCTCAAGAAAACTGTCTCCTGTCAAAGAAGCAGAACCTGTCAAGAAGGCTAAAAGAGTTAAGAGACCTGCCAAGAAGTCTACTACAGCGCCAACAGCAGGTGTTGTCATCAGAGATACTCCTGGTGTGTCTGTAACGAAGAAGAAAGCACATGTTAATACTGATAGAGGCAAAGGCATTTAGTGTAACACCCCCAAATTGGGTCGCAGTAGAATAAGGGTCCGGGGCGTGTTACTTCTCAGATCAATAACACAAGATGTATATAGAACGACCAAAAAGTCATTTAAAACTGATACATTAGATTTAACAAATGTTTGATACAAATAGCCCGAAGCTTTAACTTGTTCATTGTTATTATTACAAAGATACTGGTTCACAACACATGAGTTTCCCAAAACATAATGCAACCATATCTTTAGCATGACATCCCAAAACAAAATCACCAATGTATCCTTGGCACCTTATGCTTACTGATCTCCTGAAAAACATTGCTTTAAAACGTCAACAATAATGTTGGTGAATTCATAGGTTTGATAAATCATATATTGTAGGACCACAAGATTTCCCAAGTGTATGATAATGCAACAGATGCAGACATCATATAAATGTAATTACGTTGCCCTAAGCTCATGACACTGAAGCTCGACATAAATGAATACCATATAAATGGCCTACATTGCCCGTGATGATGTTCTAACCCGCAACATCCTATGTTCGACATGGTATATGTTCGTTTGCCCAGTGATAGCTAATCACCCGAACGGGGAAGTCAATCCCAATAGATCTATTCATAACATTCGCGCTCATAATCCAGTAATTGACAGTTCATGATAATGGGCTCAAAATGGGTTATCACTACTTAGGCAACACGTAATCATAATATAAAAGTATCCACTTGTGTCCAGTTGTAAAACATTGCATGTTTCTCACCCCAAAAACTTATAAAACAAAAGCATGTAAAACGTGGGACTATGAACTCACCTTGAGTTACTGATAATCCAAATATCATAGATAACGCGTCACTTAAATGAACGAATGCAACCTAAATGAACATAGGTCGTATAAGCACTAATCGCTTAGATTAACTAACATCATATACATGTCTATGTTTGTTACATCATACTATCGTTCAGGCTATCATAATTTAAGAGGTCATGTAGTGACGTATGAGGAGCTAGGACACTTTAAATCGTAAATCCAACAACTAGTCGATACGCCACCCCGAAAAGGCCTCATTATGAAACTCCCTAGTAATATAGTACTTTGATAACCACGTATAATTCTATATAGCTTCATCACCGTCTAATCATTTTTGTGAAATCATATTTATAAAGTAAAAACATTCATAAATACACCTTTAGCAAAAATGACCTAACTTTATCGTTTTAAATCCGTTTCTCGCGTTTCTTACGTCCACGTTTTTGTATTAAGTCGAGTTATCAAAAATTGACCTTTTCATATTTTTAGTCCCCTGATGAACAGTACTTTTTACTGTTCACACCAATTATAAAGTTATTTTTATAGTTTTAGTTATCGTAAAACCCGTAAACGTCGTATTTTATTCGTTATAGCTCTGTTTTTAGCGATTCTTTCGAGCACGTTCTCGTAATTGAAAGTTCTATATATTTATGAGGTTTACAAAAATAAAATTTTTTGTCATGAATAGTAACTTTTATAAAAATATAAAGTGAACAGGTTGTATGTCGAATTAAAACAGTGAGTTAGGATGTCTTTCTTGATTCCATATGTAAACTTTGTTTCTATAACTTTCAACTTTGTATTTTACCATAAGTCTTTTATACTATATATATATTATATGTCTTACATATAATAAAGTCCATTAGTTCATATCTTGTCCAAATATCCAAGTTAACAAGTCCATAATGATACTTTTAATCACAACTTTCTTAAGTAATCCTTAAAACCCTAATTTGTACATATACATGTTTACACTTAACCAACAAGTTACAACACTTATAACCCCATTATATCATGATATTATCAACCTAATATCATATGAAAAAGTGTACAAAAGCATAATCATAAGTAAAAATCCCTTTTACATATTTAAAAGTCCTAAATGGTGATTTCACTATATAGAACATCATATACATATAAAATCATGAAAATGAAAAGATAAAGGTTTTAGGTAACCTTAGTGATGAATGATGACAATGAAAAATATGTGCTAAACCCTTGTTTAGACTTTAAACCCAAGCTTGCACACTTAAAACCCTAGTTTTCCATTAGAAACCCTAATCTTCCTTTCTTGCTTCAATACTTGTAAATGGTTAACCAAGGCTTGCAAATACCTTAATATATCTTAGGAATGACGTGTGATGGCTTGTATATGTTGAAGAAAAATTTGTATGGATTTGCTTGGAAGGGTGTTTGATGCCGTGGGCTATCAAGGAGAGAAAGGAGGGAGTTTTTGATCTTTTTACTAAGTGTTTATGAGTTGTGTGAGATAATACTTGTAATGTATGATGTATATATATGAGAACTAGTCAAATAAAGTCCAAAGACTAGTCTAAGGGGGGGTGGATGGCAAGGGGGACCAAAAGGGGTGACTAGTGGTCAAAACCACTAGTCATGCCTTACTTCTTACTAACTTTGCCATATACTTCTACTAACTCATGTTGCACCATTTTGATTAATTTTCTTGTGCCTTATTTTTCCCCTACGATGGAATGAGTTTCATGGATTTAAGGATGTGCTAGCTAGTATATTTTCTTGATGTTAAAATGTATAAGTATTTCTTGAAATGTAGAATAATAGTATAAAATGTGAAATGTAGAAACATTACTTGCAATTTGGATAGTCCTTGGTTATTTCCTTGTATAAAAATTTGGCCAAGTGGGCTAACATATGATTATATTTAGTAAATTTTTGGGTATTTGGGTATAAAATAGTGTAATAGTTTAGCGTAAGAAAAGTTATGGTGGTTTCGGGTACCCCAAAACAATTTTATTTTTGCGAAACGTAATAAATTTATCGCAACCAATAAAAATAAATTGAACAAGTTTTAATAATTATCCACAAAATAAATACTTAACCCTATGCTTGATGTAAACATTTTAATTGGTTTGAAGCCCGTTAAAATGAACGCTATTTTTAGCCTACGGCGATATAACTTAACGTTTTAAAAAAATTACGATTTAGAAAAGCAAACGCGTACAATACAAAAGATAGATTGTGATTTATTTGACACGTCAATGACCCTAAACACGGGGTGTTATAGCCCACCATATAGGCAGGCCCACCTTGCGGCCCCCTCATTTTATATAAAGGGACCGGCGGGACCCCCCCCCCCTCCCCAAGACCCCCCCGCCCCCCGCACCCCCCCCCCCCCACCCCCAACCCCGCTTGCCGTTGCCCAGACTGTCAGCTTTTAAAGCTCCTATAAATAGTGGGTCCATCCTTCCACTGATTTTATAACCCCTTTTGCAAAAACGAATTGTTTTCCAGTTGTTTCTTCTCCTCTCTAGATCTCCACTAATTCCTCACATCTAAAACCTTTGATCATTTAACTTGTTTAATCTTGTTTAAAATATGAATCTAATCTACATCTTATCCTTTTTCCTTCTTTATCTTTCCCTCAAGTTCAAAGAAGAACTATCCTGTTAATCATCAAGATCCCGAACTTTTATGTAGTCTAGTTAGTCCATTTGTAACATTTGTTACGATATAGATCGAAGTCCATGTCTTTTCCAAAACTTTAGTAGTGTGAAGAATTTTCCAAATAATGTAATATATTTGGATGGGTAATATTGTGGTTAGGTTAGTATTATATTAGGATAGTCCCTTAAAAAATACATTGGAGAAAGTGGTAGCTCGTTCTAATCATAAGATTAAGGACGTCTCTCTTATACTCGACATTTTTTACTTAGTGGTCGAAAAATTAATGTTAAGCGAAAGCCGACGTGGTTAATTATAAATGTGTTTAGGTAGATGATGAAGAGTAGAAGAGTGCCATAAAACACAAGGTTTGTATATGTAGGTGGAAGTAGGGTGGGACGTGTGGGGTTGGGTGGTTGGGAAGGGGTGGTTGGTCGTGGGGGGTTGGATGTGTGGTTTGGGCCATTAAAAAAAACAAACGGGTTGGTTGTGAACCCCCGAAAGAATGGACTTGAATTTTTTCGACATCCTAACATAGTGTCGGAAAATAATGTAAGCATTGGTAAATTGTTTTCCTATTCTTACTCTTCCGCCGAAAGGGAGCTTGTTGATTAGTAAAAAGTAACGTCTCGAGTTGGATACTCCGAGGAGTAGAGTTAGGGGGAGGCGAAGATGAGCTTCGTGGAACCCAGAGAGACCCACAAAAAATCATCGGGTTTGGTCCATTTTTGCTTTTTCTTTTACATTACATCTTTACTTAAGCTTTTTACATTATCGCTTATTTTTAATATATTAATATATATTAAACTTGCATTTTCTGTGCTTTATAGATAGTGTGTGCACTAAATTTTTTGTATGTATGTTGAGTTAGTCTAATATCTTGGTTGTGTAGCTCTTTGCTGTAAAACAATGAGATAGTTGGATAAATTTGGTAGACATATGCTCTAGTTATTTTACATCCATTATCGACACTTCGTCATATTTGCGTCAAACTTGATTGGTGATTTGATGACAAAATAATCTTATTCCGAAAAACCATCACTTCTGGTGGAGCGGTCCATTTAAATGGGCGCCCCCGATTACAATGTACGGACCCCCATATATTTTGGTACAGCCGACCAAATACGAAGAAGAGTCACGTAATTTAAAGATCAAAAAATACTTTAAAGTTATAGAAAGGGAAACGTATTACCATCCGCCCAATTGCACCATCCCCCTCTAAACGGTTTCCACAATTGGGTGTATCCGAGAGCCCCATCCACCACAAGCACCCATAGAGAGCCACCGCCGCTCACGCACTAGGTTTCTCAAAACTAATGGTTTTAAAATAGATTACTATCTAAATGTATCAAATATATACCAAATACCATTGAAAGGGGGGGGGCTTAAATATGGAAAGTGTTCTGGGGGGGGGTCCGTTTTTGAGAATTCGTTTACTAGTTATATTATTAAATACCATATGTAAACTATACTTTAAAGCTGATACTAGCTTTGAAAGTAAGGACATTTCTCAAAAAAACTTGTAAGTGTGCCAACCTAATGTTTTGTGTAAGTGTAGTCATAAAGCTAACACCCATCACAGTACAACCCACCCCAACCTCACACCCCCCCCAACCCACCGCCCAAATATAGAAACCCCCCCCAAAAACAACCCACCCCATAACCCACCACCACCCCCCTACTAACCGCTGCTCTACCCACCCCCAGCAAAACCCCCCCCCCCCCCCCCCCCCCCCCCCCCCCCCCCCCCCCCCCCCCCCCCCCCCCACCCCCCCCCCCCCCCCCCCCCCCCCCCCCCCCCCCCCCCCCCTCCCACACCCCCCCCCCCCCCCCCCCCACCCCCCCCCCCCCCCCCCCCCACCCCCCCCACCCTCCCCCCCCCCCCCCCCCCCCCCCCCCCGCTCCCCCCCCCCCCCCCCCCCCCCCCCCCCACCCCCCCCCCCCCCCTCCCCCCCCCCTATAAAATTTTGACACATTATGCTTACCTCCCCCCAACCAGAACTTTCGCGGGTTACCACTTTGGGATGCGCATGTCATTTGCTTGGGGGCCCCCCAAAAATAAGCTGATCATGCAATCTTAAATAAATCTGTGAGCCGTCAATCACCTCTATGTGGGGGACCGCCTTTCCTTGTTTCGTGAGTTTTTATTTATTTAGGCAAACTGTAACTTTCCGAGAAGAAAGACATATAAAATCAATCGTAAACTTCCGATAAGTTTCCTGCCAATGCCACCCCCACCCCAACCCCCCCAGCCCCCCCGCCATAGTTTCGTAAATAATTGAGCCTAGTTTTCATTAACAATAACTTCTTTACTAAGTCTTTATTATAATACTTAAGTCAGTCAGAAATGGCAAAATCTTTAACAATAGATGGTCAAGAACTATATGTTTCGGTTTGACGTAGAAACTTCTTGTAAGGTTTAATACTAAGACCCTTTATTTTCATTCACAAGTCGAAGCCTTTCTAATTTTCTAGTCAAACTTATCCTGAAAACATATTGATCTTGATTTAATTTTTAAAATGGTGAAGGGAAAACTTAATTTTTTGATTTCCAAATAAAATAAAGCTATGTATCACAATCGTTATAAATCTAGATACACAAAACGGACTACGACGACTATCCTTATGTGTCTTCTTAAGATGATTATGATGTGTTTTTAAAAAACTTTTTTTTTGTTTCACAATCACATCAACTTGGCTAAACTTGGTTAATTTAGAATATTAATAATTAAGTCATCTTAACTATTTGTAAATTGAGACTAATTTATTAAAACTAAAACAACACAGCGACATGCGATGGAAAACACATACACAAAGTAATATGGGCGCCATGTAATGAAATTTGTATGTTACTACTAATACTAGTTTTTTTTTTTATTTGTTATCTTTTTTTTTTTTTTTTTTTCTTTTTCTTTTCTTTTTTTATTTTTTTTTTTCCTTTTTTATTTTTTTGTTTTTTTTTTTTTTTTTCTTTTTTCTTTTTTTTTCTTTTATTTTTTTTTTTTATATTTATTTTTTCCGTAATAAAATGCCACCAGACATTCCAACGCTTACAATCCTCACTCAAACAACAAAATCTCTATCCTATACTAGTCGTTAAAAAGACGTTTCAAAATGTTATGTTCATTAATGCAATGACAAACATATAATACTGAAGCACATACTATTTTAACAAAGTTGTTTACCAATTTAACATCTAGAGAAATAAAAAATGATTGTAATCTCTCTATAAAAACCCCTTAAGAGGAAACAAACAAGAGTTAATAGTTTGTTATATCAAAGTGATTGTAAAAATAATGTCCTAACAAGATCCTAAGTTTAAAATCGCGTCACGCCAAAAGCAAAACTAAAATATTTTCCCAATTACAATAAACCGCCGGGGGGCTCTCTGTCCCTAACTCTCATGCAATATTCCAGAAACAAAAAAAGAATTATTGTATAAATCATTTTATTTGTTACATGTCAATTCAAAACAAAATTTTATCACTATATCGTCTTGCTTTTATTGGTTATGAAAACCTTATTTTGGGATTGGTTAAAACAAAAGAAAATATATCAAATTAATAATGACATTTATATTTAAGTAAAAAAAAGAAATTCTATTTTTTTAATTAAAAACCTATAGCTTGGTGCTTTTTACTTTTTTTTGTTTTTTTTTTATGCAAATTGTACTATATCTAAAACACATACAACCACAAGTGGACAGATACACAAACATAAATTATATTACTTTTTAATTTATAAACAAATAGTAATTTTAAAAAAAACTTTAAAAAACCAAAGTAAGTGTGTTGTACTTTTAAATTTTAAAAAAAAATATTTAAAAAAAAAAAACAAAAAAAAAAAAAAAAATCAATTCATATGACGACAAATAAAAAGATTGGTCAAAAACTAATCAACCACCCCAAAAATATATAAATAATTTATTTCAAAACAAAAACCAGAAAATACAATGAAAAAACTAATAAATAATAAAATTAATAAAAAATTTAGAAAAATATAAAACGAATATATTTACAATAATAATAAAATATAATAATAAATAATCCCTATTACGCCTAACAAAACCGACATCAACACATAAAAATATGACAAACAATACCAGAAGTAAGAACTTAACTTGTCAATGTATTTATCGTCAAAACCTCGACACTTTAACCAAACACTTACAAACTAGTCCTTAGGATAAATTGAACAACAACGGACTATGAAAAATAAAAAATAGACATCTTATCTACTTTAAAAAAAAAGAAAGAGTGTTCGAGAGAGGGTCAAAAAAAGATTTTTGAAGAATATATAATAACAACTTCATTATTTCAAACTAATGATTGTAATGATATAATTATCGACATTCTACTATATCAAATAGACCCCAGTTTAATAAGATACAGGAACATGTAAATCCATTCCTGCTACATATTATTATTTAATTGTCTAGATAATAAATAACATATCAAAAATACACGATAGATCATAACTAAACCTACATGACTTACTCTCACAAAAATCGCGTTGATATGGAAAATAACGACATCCTTCTCCAAGCCGATTAATCAATATGCGATCGGATCAAAATAACTCGACACTTTGTGTAATGATGTTCATATTGAGTCTACTTGTCCAATAGTCTGGCAAAATATATCATAAAATACACAAGAAGTAGGATTGACAACTGAATGTGTTTCAATCTGAACATTCAAGTAATTTACCTTATACAGTACTAGCAATTGGCAAAGTCGTCACTCCGAAAAGCCAAACATTAGCAAATCACACACAATGTAACTTTGCACAAACATTTAAAAAGCACAACTCAAAACCAAACTAAATTCTCAATTAAACTCTCTCTTCTCTTACTTTATCAATATTAATCATAATATTACTTCTTCACCAAATTGAACCCATTAACAACTAATGTAGTATTAGAAAATTGAACATATTCTGCAAACCATTTTTGTGCTTTCTCTCAATAAGTGATCGTAAGAGGATTTTGAATATGAAGATGATTATTATTCAAACGATAATCAATCTCACTATTCAATCTAATTACAAAATTAGAATATGAACACGAAATCGAGACTAGGATTTATCTAGATTAACGGAAATATTCAATCAAATGACCATAAGATATCTTTGTGGTTTGTATTTGAATATCTTATGACTCTTTCCTTGTCTATCATGTTTAACCAATCCTTCGTTTATTACATAAATCACGAAGTCGATGCAAGACAAACTATATTATCCATCGAATTGTAAAACAATTCAACACTTGCAATGAAGATGTATTCATTGAGTCTAAAGTGTTCAAATGTTGTGTTTATTATATATGGGTTTAAATATACATGGCTAAACTTAACACACTCAAATTGGATTAAACGACTTATATGAATTTCCATTGAGAACTCCATAAGTACTACAAACTTGATAAGCAAGTCTGGGATGTCCATTTCTGAAAACCAAACCGAGAACTGTTATAACTTATATAAGTTTCGCTAAATAACCAAAAATCAACAATCCATCACCCAATAAAGGAAAAATAATCCTTGCCCAAATTTGGTACCCTCCACGTATCGATGGATCTTTCGTCTCTAAATACATCTTCAGTTTATGGTAGATCCGCCCTATGGCATTAGATATAAACATCTTCCTCCTGTCCCAATCACTTGCATAAAAGTCTAACATAATGTAACTTCAAACTTTAGTTAAATCATCATTATTTCTACAAATAAACAAAACACAAGATCTATTGGAGGTAAATAACCTTACTGGAGATTTCTTATCAAAAAAGACCTGCAAAGGTGCAATCATTGACCCCCACTCTCAAATAAAAAGCCTTTAACACAGTGACCACTTTTAAGCATGCTCCTAGGTCCTAGATGACTCATTCTTTTTTATAAGCTACAACAACCTGCTTGCACTCTCATTCAACCTTAGTATGTGAACCGAAATTAAAGCACGTTAGTTGAGTCATAGTAGGCCTTGTATGAAAAGACAATACAAATTTTATCTTTGCTACACTTCATATAGGCAAATATAGAAATCTAAATTGTCTAACATAAAATGACTACTGGATGAATCTAATGGCACTAGAAATTCAATTTGACCTAACGGTTGAATTGCTTCTAAGAGTGAAGTTAGGTTCGTGATATAACATGTAAAAATGGTTATGTTTAGCCTGAATTGAGCACCACTAGTGATAGTCTAAAAATGGTCGTGTTTAGCCTGAATTGAGCACCACTAGTGATAGTCTCATATTTATTCTCTAATTTGATTAAATGACTCCTCTTAAATATGCCTAATGATAGTCTACATCGATAAACTTTCTTCTTAGTCAATCTAGACTACTTGCATCTCACATATGTGCTTTGATGTTTCATGATGATAACGTGCTCTCATGTAATGCAATTATATGCTTTCATGTTTATCTTAATGCTCAATGTTTATTTGCTTAACTATTGAATGCATGTCTATTGTAAAAGCGTTTGCCTTTTTCTAGCAATTTAGATAAAATATTCCTTAGTTTATCTAAATAACACATGCTCCTAAGTGCTAAATGCTAACATGTTTTACATGATGATTGCATTTAAAATTATCACGTTTTGTATGCGTCATTTTACATGACTTACGTGTTAATTGTGCACCTACACTATGTTAGTTTAATGTATGACAATTAATATTTAAATGTCATATAGTCTTACACATTAATCTTGTTGATTATTGTGTTGATGCATGCTTAGATAAACTTGCATGATTATATCTATATATCTTATGCATCTAGGTATATATATATATTTTTTCTCACACTATAATATTTTCCTTCGCGTCCGCGTCACAAATCTAAAAAGTCAAAAGAGTCGTAGAATGGTCTTAAATCTCCTTGAGTCTTCATTCACACCTTCCTTAAAATCGTCATCTCCTTTTCTTCCTGAATCAATACCACCTCATTCGTCAAGAAACAGGTAGATACAAATCTAACCTCCAAGTAGGTTTGACAACTTGAATATTTCATCCGAAAAATATAAAGTAACTTAACATACGATTGCAAACGTTAAAGGTCATATCCGAAAATTCCTATTCAAGCCGTTTAACAACATAAGTTAAAACGCTCTTCTTTCTCTTCGACGAAAACATTCTTTCTCTTCTATGAAAGCATTCTTTCTCTTCGACGAAAACATTCTTTCTCTTCGAAGAAAACATTCTTTCTCTTTGATGAAAACACTCTTTATCTTTCGATCACACCTCTTCCTTCTCACTCAACCACGCCTCTACAACCATAGAGATGGCTAATCTCTTTCCTCTACTATTTCTGCTACCACCTTTAAGATAACCTTATACCTCGTCATATGATTGTTTTATGAACATTCACAATACTCGAGAAGACCACCATCCATCTTGATATTGTCAAGCTCGTCGTCTTCATCTTTGTTTGTTTTTCTTCTTCTTTATTACTACTATTATTATTATTATTATTATTATTTTCGTTCACGAAACACACCAAAGATACGTCACCATTTTCTTCGAGACAAAGTCCAAAAGGAAACATCTCCATTGAAAAGGTTGCGTCTGAAGATAACATCGCCGACATTCTTTCTTTACCCCTCAAGCGTGAGTCGTTAAATTATCTTCGTCAAGGTTTAGGAATGATGGAACACATTCCATAAATCCTTCTCTTATTTTCTTCTAGTTTCGATTCTAGTCCGTGTTCCATTCCATGTTGTGACAACTTCATCCGAAGTACTTTAAGTATTTTCAATTAGCGAAATGCAAATTAAAATGTCACTCTTTTTAAAAAATTTGTCAATTTCTCTAAACATCCTCCTGTTGGCGGTTCGGCGGCCCCCAGATCTATTCTGGCGGCCCCCAGATATATCTGGGACCGCCGACAGCAGCTTGTAATACCATTCATTTTTTTTATTCCATAACCTAACACTTTCTCTCTTCTGCTATGAGTTGACGTCTACTCCACACCCAAACCTATACCCAATATCTCTCTATAGATCAATGGGTCATCCTCATATCCCAACGCTCATAAGCATCAATTGCTTATGTTTTCAATAAGTCCAAGTGAATTTCATAATGAAAAGCGTCATCAAACACATTCCTTACAATCTATCACTTCACAATAAATCCCCACACATACAAACCTTGGTCCTCACATCTCGCATACGTCACTTCTAATAGTCTTTTTACTTTCGACGTTTCTTCTCACTTCTAAACGTTCTTTTTCACTTCTAATAAGTCTTGTCTCTTCTAACGTTTCCTCTCACGTCTAAACGTTTCTTCTCTTTTAATAGTCTTACTATTAAAATTCCTCCTATATCTCTCCTAATTTAATTATTTCATCTGAAATATTTAAGTAATTTGCGAAATACAAATGTCACACCTTCGCAAAACTTGCCACTTTCTAGAAAGTGAAGAACATAAAGAAGATATTCAATCTTCAAGTGTTATTGAGTCACCACATTGTTGAGTCTCTCATCATTCTTCCACCATGAAAGAACTACCCACATTTGTTCCTCAACATTGTCAACCAATAAAACACCAAACAAACCTTTGAATTCCCAATCATCCACTATTGTCTCGATAGGATCATATGCACATCAATTGTTAGAGCAAATGATATATCAATTTTTTCTATCAACCTCTCGTCAACACGTTCCTTCTTTAGTATCACTCATCCTTTTCCACTTTTCGGCTCTATGGAATCATTTTCATTGAAATCCAAGAGTACATCGTCTCCATCCTCGTCTTATTTTTCTTTTTATTCTTTAAAGGTATATATATATATTCGACCTATTTTGCCAAGATATTAAGTGTCATTCGTCTACTTTTAAAAAATCATTCTCATAGTATTTTTGTGTCAATCAATAAACGAATCCAATTCTCGTTTATCAAAATTCGATCTAATCTTTCTTCGTAAACATACGTCTTGAGTCTTTTAATTATATTATTTAGATTGTTGTTTTTTAATAATGATTGCATGTGTCTAGCTTTTAACTTTCTTTCAAAAGTGTCATACTTTAGAATAATAAAACCTAAAAGTGTATGTCTAGTTCTCCGCTAATGTTTTGCTATATGTATATGTGCACTTGTCTACTAACTTTGTTTTGTAGCACAACAATATCTTGATTCCTTGGTGCCCCAAACAAGGGGGAGCATACACCGAGGGGGAGCACTTGCAAGCGTTTTGCTCATTTAAATTGCATCTATTATTTACATATTCAACCTACATTTTTATAAAAACCCTTTTATTCTACCTTTTAAACATTTTAAATTAAAACTAAATTAAATGACTATAAAATAAAATTTCATTTCAAATTTTATTTTCCTAACTTAATAAAAATAAGTTTTAATTTTATATATTTTCTAAACTTAAACTTTTAATTTACTCAACTAAAAACACTTAAAGAATACGTATGCTATACATATAAAATACGTACACACATAGAATTATCCATCATTTCATTTTCACTAAAATATGACAAAATTAAATGCCCAACACCTAAACTCAATCACAATGATACGATCACGCCTCCTGGTTGTAGCCAAACTCACATAAGATCACATAAACAATAATTATAAGCACATAAATCATAAATAAAAATCCTTACAGCCAAAACCTCACAATTCAATAATACCCCATAAATACAAAAATCACTTCAATAAAAAAAAAACACTAATATTTAATTAAAAAAAACTTATAATATACTAAATTCACACCTCTCACAGCGCAAACTCATCCCAATCTCACAACAGCCATCCAACTCGCACAAAACAAACCACTCAATAACAACATAAAACACCAACTTATTCTCACAAACACAACATAACCACAAACCACCCTCACCTCTAGCACTCATCACAATACACACTACACCAATCACATAAATAACCACAACCTTATTACCTCATCAAAAAAAAAATCAATCAACAAAAAAATACACCTCCCACACTGATACTACTCCATTAAATACCTACTTGTGAGTCGCTTCTATATCACTTATACTTAAACATATAAGTACATGTCTCCACCTCCTTCCAGTCCTATACCTAACCACCTCACCAAAAGATCAGTACCCAAACTAATACGCTACTTACAAGAGCAATAATCTAACAACACACATGTATACAATAACGTCTCTCAAATCTCATATGAACTTCAGTCAGTAATGACATAATAAACTCTAAATAAGTATAACTAATCAAATATACCACATGACAGCACTAAGCCTCATCAACCAAATCATCAACTCACTAACTCACCCATAAACTAATAAAAATCACAAATTTAACACAAAATTTTATAACAAACAACTAAACCAACAAATAATCTAATAATTCACACTAACATAACAAAAAAAAAATCCCAACACCAATCACAAAATCTAAAAACACCAAAAACAAACCCACCAATACTCTACCCACATTAACACACCTACTAAACCAACTTATGAAAATCTCAAACCCTTTAACCAAAAACATATATCACTATCACATACACTAAAATACCCCCTCCAACATTCCATCCTCAACATCACCTCACCACTATCCTCCCTCTCAAACTCATATACTCCTCAACAACCCTACCATACACCTCACTCTTCATCCACCAGATCACCACCATCTAACTACAAAATCACTTTTTCAACACTAAAAACCACCATCCTACATAACCCAACCACAACTCAAAATCATTTCCTTATCGCTATACACTAGACTATACATTCAAATCACCTCACACCACACCTGTACACTCCTTAGCACTACACACATCACTATAAACCAAACTATCCTCTAACATCATCGCCATTCTCTAATACCCACTTCTAATCTACATCCAATGTCCATCCTATCCGCCAAGCTCTACCCTCTCTCTGTAAACTACGTGTTCCCACACCCATACCATCTCAAATCATCTGACTAACTAGAAACACACGCAAATCCCTCTACGCCCATACCCGCATTTACACTTTCTCAGTCTAAACTACCCCAAAACTAGAGATAGAAGTCTCTATACCTGTCTCGTCTGTATGAAATGTCTCTCGACACACAAAACTTCCTACCTCACTGACTACTCATATCAACCTCTAAACCTACTTCGACATCTTAACAAACACTTCATGCAGCTCACCGTGTCTCACAAACTCCAACCAAAACAAATTAAACATATAATTACTTTAATTTATCGCTAAATTGATATGTCCATAAAGAGTGTGTGTGTGTAGTTCCATGAAGTAGAGGCATGCGCTACCAAATAGAAGCTACCCAAACCAGATAATATTTATAGAGTGCGTATCTCGAGATTCGTTTTGTGTAGAAACACCTCAAAGTTCTTTGTGAACGAGCGAAAGAGAGAGCAATGAGACTCGTGTCGTGTCAATTTGTAATTGGCATGGATGTGTTATTCTGCTCAGCAGACGCCTGGCGGATGTGTAGTGGTGATAGGCAGAAGATTCGATGTGACCTACGAGCTGTTCCGTCCCGCGCACCCCTCCCCGTTCATCACATCTCACAAAAGCGCTTGCTATGAATGTTCTTTAGACGATAGCCTATCGTTACTAGCACGCGATACAAGACAGCAGCACAGAGATAAGACCTCTCAGTCATAATAATTCACACTAATATATAAGATCGATACACCTCCAGAACTAAACCGCGCCCCCCCCACCACTGCTCGCACCGCCTAGCACTGACCTAATGACGCACTCTTTGGCACCTCGTCACCACACAGCGATAACCAGTCTCCAGCACATACGCTGGACTTTAACATTGCGTTTAATAAATGCTTTCAAATTCTGGTCCTTAACTGAAAATAATTTATAACAACTCCTTTACCACGTGTTGGTTGCTGAATGGATGAAAAAATTATAGTGGGCACGAGTGGGCATGCTCACGCGCCACTTTGAATTAATTTGGGAAGGTGTAGGTCACTTGCTCAAATTGCACAACTAGTATCCATCTTTTATATTTCTCAACTTGTCTTGGGCCGAGAATATTGGGCTTGAGATTCATCTTGGGCCGCTTTTGTTTAACAAATGTAGGGTCTGAATTAAATTTGGCTGAGCTGGGCCAAATCAGTTGGGCTGAGCAAAAAAAGCTTGGGCTGAGATGGATAAATACTTTGAGTTTTGATAAGTATGGGTCGGTCCGACCCATATAAATGGTGTCGGGCTGGCCCAATAAGACATGAAGGCATTGTTGGACTCGTAATCTCGTGCTCTTTCCAATGGAGTGCTCAAGAAATATTAATGACTTCGTCTTGATCTCGAAAAATGAATAAAAAGTCTTTAAATCTTAACCGAAAGTCTCCGTTTTTGTAACGTTTTTAATCCTTTATATCTACAAGACATAAAAACACAAACCAAACATATTTTCAATAATTTTAAGCATATTTCATGTTTTTAGTCCAATTAATAGTGTTTTCCGGGATATAAATGATGTGTGTTGAAGCACACATCAGTGCTTTTCCTGTCCATGTTGCATCCAACATAGTCAGAGTCTGTGTATCCTTTTAGGTCAAAACCTAAACAGATGCTTGTTGTACGGTTATCTTAAAATTTTTAGTGATGTGATGGTTAACGACTTAACTTCAAATGATACTATATCTCAATTCATATCTTAGTATAATATACTTATACTATTTAAGAAGAATAGTTAAATTAGTTATATAAGATATAAATACTTTTAAGTATACTTCGATAAATCCATTCGGTACACTTAGTTACCATAAACTTACTCTTTATACTTTACGAAATGAAACGTTTATTCTAAACATTTTAGAAAAGCTTCGAGAAAAATCACCTTTTTCGTCTTTTAGTCGACGTATTAAAATAATAAAATAATAATATTTTATTATTAAAAATAAAAATCACGTTTTAAGTAAAAATTCTAAGTATATACTTTTTATGAAATTTCGGCATGACCCGTACGTTTGTAAGGCGTTTCCCAAGGTCTTTAAACCTTTATTTCAAACATTTTTCACAAATTTCACCATTTTTCGACAAAAACTCAAATCCTATCTTGCAATGCTCACCAAATCGTATTTCTCCAAAACAACTTTCAACATCAATCCATAAGTTTGTTTCGCTTTTCAAAAGTCCGTCAAAACTTATAAAACGACCAATTTACGCTTATTGGGCCTTAAGGCCCCATAGTGGCCCATTAAGATATTCGTACATAATAAATATACTTTAGGCCCAATACTAAAGTCCATTAGTAAATATAAGTCCAAAACAATAAGTAATAAAGTATCCTGGACCACAATAGACCTTAAATAAGCCACGGCTCACCATGGGCTTATTGGGTCGTGAGCTTACAAGCTCCAAAATAAGTCCTCTAAGCTTAAAATAAGCTAATAAGCTACGTATCAAATTTGGTCATCAACATAAGCTAAAATAATAGTCCAGAAAAATATGACATACTAGAGTAATAACCAAAAATACTTCTCTTGTGTTTCTATTTCTAGTCGTAGGCATATAAGTCCAAAATAAGCTCATTCGAGCTTAATAATAAGCCATCATAAGCAATATACAAAATAAGCTACATAGAAAATATATATTTTTCAACCATCACGACCACAATATCAAAACTAACAAAACCTTATATCTTTTCTATTCCATTTCGAACCCCCCAAAAAAAACCGAACCCTATATTAACACAATTTATAAAACTTTTCGCTCTTTTGATTTTAAAACGATCGGGTACGTACAAACTAACATTCTATGCATCATGTAATATATAAATACAAAGTAATTTGAATTTGATAAGACTTTTCAAATTGATCATTCAAAATAACTTTTCGACGCGAAACGGAACAACCCTACGTTGTTTTAATGAAAACAACCGATATTGAATCAACCCGGTAATTCACGACTCTTCTTGTTTTTGATCAAAGGTGAATATTTAAGGTGTTTGTGTGTGGGTTTAGGGTCGGTGGTTGTAGAACAAAACACACACACAAGTGTGTGTTTTATTTTTTAAAAGCAAGAATGAATATGAGCTGTTAGAAGATACAAAATATATGTACTCTTCCTAGGACATAGTTGCTAATATTTTGCCTTCTTGTTCCATTGGCTTGCTCAAACGGAAATGGGATCCAAGGGGGTTTCGGGTTGGTTCATTTTGTGTCAGTTTCGCTTAAAACCCATAAAACTTGATCGTAAAATATTCCCTGAAGTTACTTATCATTTTTATTCATCTCAAAAATAATTTTCCAATAACTTAGAGTATTTACTCGATATATTTCCATATTATACTTCCCAAAAACTCATTTGGACATTAACGGGCGTGTCGGGACTCGTTTTTTTGGCATTTCTCAAATTCACAGGTCACCACCCAGACATACATGACACATTAAAACTCCAAAAAAGGCTTATTATGCACAATACAAACAATAAATTCTTCATTTCTCATAAAGCACCATCGTCAAAACTCGGATACAATATTTAAATAAATTGTGACAAACGTACAACTGTTCGAAGGACCCTAAATTAGAACTATTTAAAACTTAAATAAGAGGCAAGGGTTACATTCTACCCCCTTAAATGAATTTCTCCCCCGAAATTCAACTACTACTAGCACTAAACAAATACGGATATTTTAGTTTCATCTGATCTTCACGCTCCCACGTAAATTCAGGACCACGTTTCAAATTCCACCAAACCTTGACGATGGCAATTCTACTCCACTTCAACTTCTTGAACTCTCTTTCTAAAATTTCCATAGGCGCCTCCACAAAATTCAACTTATCATCAATTCGGATCTCATCTAAAGGTACTTGCAGTGTTGGATCAGCCAAACACTTTTTAAGGTTCAACACGTGGAACGTGTCTATGAAATTATCTAGCTCCTCGGCATATCCTAACTCTGAAGCCATGGGCCTAATTTCTCATTGATCTCAAAAGGTCTAACAAATCTAGGTGCTAGTTTTCCTTTCTTCCTAAATCGTACCACACCCTTCCAAGACGACACTTTGAGCAAGACATAGTCACCTACACTAAACTCTAGAGGCTTTCTCCTCTTATCGGCATAACTTTTCTGGCGATCACACGCAGCCTTAAGTCTATCCTTAATCTACGAGATCTTCTCAGTGGTTTCTTACACTAACTCAGATCCTATCAAATGACCCTCTCCAACTTCAGCCCACGTAATCGAGGAACAACACTTTCTATCATACAAAGCCTCAAACGGCGCACATCTCACACTAGAATGATAACTATTGTTATATGAATACTCAACTAATGAAAGATGAACATCCCAACTTCTCCCAAAGTTTAGGACGCATGCCCTCAGCATGTCTACCAAGGTTTAGATTGTACGCTCACTCTGACCGTCGGTCTGAGGGTGGTAAGCCGTACTCATATCTAAATGGGTTCCTAATGCCTCATGCATTGATTGCCAAAATCTTGATGTGAAATGACTATCATGATCGGATATGATTGAGATTGGCACACCATGCCTCTCTACGATCTCATTTAGATACAATCTAGCTAACCTATACATCTTAAAATTCTCACGCGTGTGTAGAAAATAAGCAGACTTAGTCAATCAGTCCACAATGACCCAGATTATGTCATGCCCACTACTAGTCCTCTGTAACTTAGTCACAAAATCCATTGCTATCCCTTCCTATTTTCATTCGGGAATCTCGGCTTGCTGCAGCAAGCCAGACGGCCTCTGATGTTCAGCCTTAACCTTCAAACAAGTCAAACACTTACTCACATACACAACTATGTCCTTCTTCATACCCGGCCGCACAATACCTTTCTCATAAGGTATAATATATCTTATCAGCCCCTGGTGTACAAAGTAATTCGACTTATGGGCTTGGCTATTATCAGGGTTCCTCGCATCACCCTTCAAAGGAAAACCCTATTCAATCCAGGTAATACACAATGCTCGGTCACTCCTAAGTTCAATCATTTCATCTATTCCTTTCTGTAATCCTGCAGACTCATCAGACGCCTCCTTCTGAGCCGCTAGTATCTTATCCTTGATCCTCGACTAAAGGGTCATATTCATAGCTCTAACTCTCTTAGGTTTTACTCTCTCCTTCCTACTTAGTGCATCAGCTTCTACATTCGCCTTACCAGGATGGTAGCGAATTTCACAGTCATAATCACTAAAAAGCTCTATCCAGCAATGTTGTCGCATATTCAACTCTTTCTGGCTAAAGATATGCTGGAGACTCTTATGATCAGTATATATGACACTCTTTGTCCTATACAAATAATGTCTCTAAATCTTAAGTGCAAACATAACCGCACCCAGTTCCAAATCATGGGTGGTGTGCAAATTCTTATCATGAATTTTCAACTGTCCTAGAAACATAGGCCTATCACCTATCTTCTCTGCATTAATACACAAACCAGTCCTAACCCGGCACGCATCACATTATACACAAAAAAAATAAAAAAAAAAAAAATCTTTGGGTCCATCAGGAAGAGTAGAACAGGTGCATGCACAATTTATCCTTCAAAGTTGAAATGCTTTCTCTCTTATTCCTCACCTCAATTAGTTATGTCTTACTTTCTGGGTAAAAGCATAAGCAGCTTATCTATTCTTAGAAAAGGTCTCCATGAATTTCGTAATTACCCTGCCAATCCTAATAATGAACAAACTTCAGACGGGGTTCTAGGAGCTTTCCAATTCTTAACGGCTTCAATCTTACTAGGGTCTACATGAATACTATCTCCATTAATCACATGTCCTAGAAACTGTACTTCTCGTAACCATAATTCGCACTTAGAAAACTTTGCATACAGTCTCTCCTTCTTGAGCAATTCTTAGACTAATCCTAGGTGCTTTTATGCTTCTTCCCAGTCTTAGTATAGATTAAAATTTCATTCTAAGTACACTTATTACACAAACTTGTCTTGATTACGGCCTACACACTCGATTCATCAGAGCCCATGAAATACCTGTGTTTTGTCAGTACTAACTATAACTATCGGTACTAAGTATTATCACTAACGGTACTAAGTTAGGAATGAATAATTCCTAACAGATACATTGGAATAACTAAAATTGTTTGTTACAAAAGCACGACGGCTTAACGTGTTCACTTGTAAATGTGAAGATTTTTAAACATAACAAATATCCCCAAAATGTAATGGTTCTAAATCTTTATGCAATGACATCCAAAATAACGACCACCAATGTATCCTTGACTTGCACCTTATTGACTTGAGAAAAACATGCTTTAAAACGTCAACATAAAGTTGGTGAATTCACAGGTTTATGTAAATGTAATGTAGGACCGCAAGACTTCCAAGTGTATGATAATGCAACAGATGCAAACATCACAATACGTAATTACGTTTCTCTAAGCTCATGACACTCAAGCTCGACATGTATGAATTGCAATATAAATTGCCTACATTGCCCTTGATGATGTTCTAACCCGCAACATCCCAAATCCGACATGGTATACGTTCGTTGTCCGGCAAACCGACACAATGAGCGCTACTCACCCGAACGGGGAGGTCAATTCCAAATAGATCTATTTATAACATCTGCGTTTACTCAATAATTAACAGTTCATGATAATGGGCTTAGTGGGTTATCGCTACTTAGGCAAACACGTAATCATGTTAAAATGTACACTTGCGTCCAATTTGTAAAACAGTGTATGCTTCTCACCCCAAAAGTTGTAAATCATTGTAATCATAAAAACATGGGGCTATGAACTCACCTTGAGTGAATGAATCAACAATGTAAATCACAAAATGAAAATGTGTCACGTAAATGTCCGAACACAACCTAAATAATTAGATGTCGTATGAGTACTAAGTACTTTGAATAATTAATACCATATATAATTCTATATAGCTACATCACCATCTAATTGTAATTGAGAAATAATATTTATAAAGTTAAAATGTTTATAAATATTACCTTAGTAAAAATGTCGTAACTTTCTCGTTTTATGTTCGTTTTGTACGTTCTTTATGTCCACGGTTTCGTATTAAGAAGATGTATCAAAATATTACATTTTAATATTTTTAACTCAATGATGAACAATAGTTTTTACTGTTCAAAATTATTTATAAAATTATTTTTATAAATTTAATTATCGAAATCTTTTAAAAGTCATAACTTATTCGTTATAATTCCGTTTTTAATGATTCTTTCGAGAACGTCCTTGATAAGTGTAAAATACACATATCCGTTTGTACCTAATATAACCCAATTAAACCCAAAACAGACCAAAAATGGGAAAAATATGCTATAAACACACTTTTATATATTTATTATCGTAAACATGATAAATCCATAACTCCTTCGTTATTGATCAAATAATTAAGATTCTTAATGTTTTGAAATCATAAAAATGTATACTTTATGTGAAAAATAATTAAATATTTTTATCAGATGTGGAAAGTAATAAGTTTTTATAAAATTTTCTTTTATAAAAACATTTATTATCTTAAACTTGCAAATGGCGTAACTTCTTCGTTATAGCTAGGTTTTTCGAGTTCTTTATATGCCTACGATCCTTATAACATGTAGTATTTTAATAAAACATAAAATAAATGATTTATTTTTCGAATTTTGATCAGATTGCTTGATGACTTTTATAAAGTCTTATAAACTTGTTTTTAGAAGTTTTAACCTTAAATAAAATAGCTACAAGTCCTCTACAATATTTCCTACTACAAGTCCCATATATTTTAAGTCCTTTATTCCATCATTTGTCCAAGAATATCAAGTCTTATCATTTGTTTACTTATAAACTTTAATAAGTAAACTCTTAAACAATTAATCTGTATATACTTTTATAAATTAAACCATACTTGTATAATGTATATACTTTCATTCCAACATGTTTTTAACATCAATATAGCATATGAAAAAGTATTTCAAACCATGATTGATGACATCAAATAACGTCTATTTTATAGCATCATTTATCCTATGTATTTAACCCATTTTATATAATTATTGCAAAGAATTGTTACTTAAATCATTTGTATTTGAGAATTGCAGTAATTATGGAGTACTTGGTGAAGTTATGCTAAAAGGCATGCATTTTGGAGCATAAACAAAGAGTTCGAGAAAGTCTACTGATCTGACAGCAAATACGCCATATTATTCTAGACCTATACGACGTATCCAAGACTTTGACGAATCAAAAGACCATTGCCTGACTTTGAAGAATACGCCGTATCCACATCAACGATACGCCGTATATAATACTTTGGTCAAGAGAAGAAGAACAAGGTTTTTTAAACGCACAATATGCCTATCCATCAAAGAAAGAACAAGACCGTATCTGTGCCTACACTTCACAAGAAACCACGAAGACATAAAGACCAATACGCCATATCCAAGAGACATTAATACGCCGTATTCACAATATAATAATAAAATATTCTAGAAGATATCAAACGTGGTATTTACTCCAAGAAATCCCCAATACGCCGTATCCCACATTGCTCGATACGGCGTATCGACGAGTTTCCAAACTCTATAAATAGACGATTCAAAACTCAGTTTTAGGTATGCAAGTGAATCCCTAAACCACCAAACGACCAAGAGACAATAAAGACCTAGAAGGTCAGAAAAGAGCCCCAAGATCATAAGAAAACTCTTAAGATCAATCACAACACAAGATACAAGATAGAGAAATCTAAAATGCATAAATGAATAGTGTCATGATGACCATCAACCTCAATATAACCATGAGTGATGTCCCAAATCAAGAACACCGCACATAGTCTCTAATTATTACAAACTTATGCCCACGCAAGGGTCTGTAAAATCTTATCTCGATCCTCAAGAAAACAAATCCAAAGCGTACATCAAATGCAAGACTTTTCAAACAAGATTCCTATAGGATTCTATAAAGCCTGCTACAATCACCATACTCTAACAATCATTAACGTCACCTGAAAATGATACTAAAAAACGTCAACAATAATATTGGTGAACTCGTAGGTTTTGACTCAAAACCCAGTTGTTGTGCCAATAACTCATACAGTTGGAAAATTGTGCTATATGACAGTGAATATATGCAAACCAAACTCATGACTTAGCATCCCCGCTAATCATGTACCAAGACCTAGCATCTCCGCTAGTCTTATTACCAGCGCGTACCAACGCTCTTAGGGTCGCAACCCCGAATGACATACCACACCTAAAGCCTACCAGCTAAAGAAAATTAGGGTAAAGAACTACATCTCTTGCTATGTCAAACATAGTACATGCAAGTAAGATCACATTACACATATTCACATAGCAGTTATAAGCACATAAATTGTCCCAAAAACAAAACCACGTTTCGCGCAGTTTAGAAAACAGTTCAAAACACATTTGAGTATCATTTCCTCTAACGGAAAAACTAAAAAAGTGGGGCTACGAGAACTCACCTCAAGCAAACTGTCTCCACAGAAATCTCAATATCACACAAGCAAATGCAACGACGTCCGTACACGACCTAGTCCAGTTAATGTCCCATTTTAAATCATTCATTTCCAAAACAGTTTTCGAGTATGATGCATAAAGGTTAGACGCTCGTTGTACGGTTATCTTAAACGATTTAGTGGTGTGATGGTTGATGACATGACTCCAAAATAACATATTCATCCATATCTCAGTACAATATACTTATACTTATACTATTTAAGAAAATAGATATGTAATATAAGTAAATATTTATAATAATAATTATAAATATACTTTGATAAGTCCATTCGGTACACTTAGTTACCATAAATATATCGTTTATACTATACGAAATAGAACGTTTATGTTTACTAAACATTTTGGAAAAGTTTCGAGAAAAATTATATTTTTCGTCTTTTAGTCGACTTATTAAAATAATAAAATAATAATATTTTATTATTAAAATAAAATTTACGTTTTAAGTAAAAATTCTAAGTATAGACTTTTTACAAAATTTCGGCATGACCCGTACGTTTATATGACGTTTTCCAAGGTTATCAAACCTTATTTTCAAACAAATTTCAACATTTCGACACTTTCCGAACCAAATTCTAAAAATCACATTTCACCACGTTTACCAAGATACTTTCTCAAAACAACCTTCTATATAATTTCACAAGTACTTTTCACTTCCCAAAAGCTCGTCAAAACTCCCAAAATAACTAGTTACGGCTTATTGGGCTTTAAGGCCCAATAAGGATCCATTATACTTTTTATGTATCCAAAATACGTTCTAAGCCCAAAACCAAGGCCCAATAGCATATATAAGCTCAAATCAATAAGTAAATAAGTAACCCGGACCACAATAAACCTTAGATAAGCCACGGCTCACCAAGGCTTATTGGGCCGTGAGCCCATAAGCTCCAAAATATGAATATTAAGCTTAAAAATAAGCTAATAAGCTACGTATCGCATTTGGTTATCACCATAAGCTATAATATTAGTCCATAAAATAAGACATACTAGGATAATAACCAAAAATACCCTTCTTGTCACTTTAAAAATGTTTTTCCAATAACTTATAGTATTTACTTGACATATTTCCATTTAAGACCTCCCAAAACTCGTTTGGACATTAACGGACGTGTCGGGACTCGTTTTTCGGCATTTCTCAAAAATTCACGGGTCAACCACCCGGAACTATAACATTGGTGAAGTTTTATAAAACTTTGGGTATTGGGTATAATAATGGGTATTTGTTGAAGCGTAGATAAGTTTTGGTGGTTCTGTGAATGCCTAAATGTATTTTATCGCGAAACGTAAACACTTTACGTAACCAATAAAAATAAAATGTGCAAAGTTAATAATTATCCTCCAAATAATTATCTAACACTTGCTTGACGTAAACTTTTAATTGTTTGATGCCCGTTTACGTTGAATGACAATTTTTAGTTTACGCGATTTAACTTAACGATTAAAATTAAAAGCAAACGCGTACGAGACTAAAAATAAATAGTGAAATAAATAAAGTCGTAAATGACCTGAAAACACAAGGTGTTATAGTCTTCCCCCGTTAAATGAGTCTTGTCCTCAAGGCTTAAGACGCGGCACTTGACGACGGTGCGGTTTTTGTGAAGAGATGCGGATATTTCTTTCGAAATTGATCCTCACGTTCCCATGTAAACTCAGGACCCCTCCTAGAGTTCCATCGAACCTTGACAATTGGGATATGGCATTGCTTTAACCGTTTGACTTCTCGATCCATGATTTCTACGGGTTCCACAAAATGGAGCTTATCATCAATATGAAGTCCATCTAACGGAATGGCTAATGGTTCGTCGGAATAACATTTCTTCAAGTTGGATACATGAAACGTATGATGAACCTTGATCAACTCTTGAGGAAGCTTAAGCTTGTAAGCAACGACTCCAACTTTAGCCAACACCTTGAAAGGTCCAACATATCTGGGGTTTAACTTCCCCCGTTTGCCAAAATGTACGACCCCTTTCCAAGGTGAAACCTTAAGCATAACTCTATCTCCAACTTGAAATTCCATCGGCTTACGCTTTAAATCGGCGTAACTCTTTTGTCGATCACGGGCGGCTTGAATCCTTTGTTTGATCTGGATGATCTTCTCGGTTGTCTCTTGAACTATTTCTGGACCGGTGAGTTGAACTTCTCCAACCTCGGCCCAACAAACAGGTGAATGACACTTTCGACCGTAAAGTGCTTCAAATGGTGCAGCCTTAATGCTAGCGTGATAACTATTGTTATATGAGAACTCAACTAATGGCAAATGTTTAACCCAACCATTTCCAAAATCGATCACACAAGCACGTAGCATATCCTCGAGAGTTTGGATAGTTCTCGCTTTGGCCATCGGTTTGCAGATTGTATGCAGTACTCATATCCAAATTCGTACCCAATGCCTTCTGAAGTGACCTCTAGAAATTTGATGCGAACCTAGGGTCGCGATCACAAATGATTGAGATAGGTATTCCATGCCCCGTGACTACCTCTTTCAGGTACATTCTTGCCAATCTTTCCATGGGATCAATTTCCCTCAATGGTATGAAGATTGCAGATTTAGTAAGTCGGTCAACAATCACCCAAATAGTGTCATAACCTTGTGACGGCTTAGGAAGATTCGTGATAAAATCCATAGTGATATTATCCCATTTCCATTAAGGTATCTCGGGTTGCACCAATAAACTCGATGGCCTTTGGTGTTCAGCCATGACCTTAGCACATGTCAAACATTTGCTAACATAGGTGGCGATGTCGACCTTTATATTGGGCCACCAATATATCTTCTTCATGTCATGATACATCTTGTCGGAACCCGGATGGATAGAGTATTTTGACTTGTGGGACTCGTGCATGATCACAGTCCTTAAATCACCATAACATGGTAACCAACTCCTGCCATTTAAGCATAGAGTTCCGTCGGTGCAGGGTTCCAACCTTTCCTTAGGTATATCCTTCCTGATCATACCTCCTACGTCTTCCCTTTTGAAGTTCTCTGGTTTCTGTGCTTCTATTTGAGCTTCCAGAATTTGTTTGGGGAGATTCAAACCAATAGTCATGACTAAGGCTCGAACCCGTAATGGCTTATTCAGTTCTTTACGGCTTAAGGCATCGGCCACTACATTTGCTTTCCCCGGGTGGTAACGTATTTCACAATCATAATCGCTGAGCAACTCTAACCAACGACGTTGCCTCATGTTCAGCTCCTTTTGATCAAGAATGTGTTGTAAACTCTTGTGATCTGCGAACACCATACACTTGGTTCTGTACAAATAGTGTCTCCAAATTTTTAGATCAAACACTACTGATTCGAGTTCCAAATCATGAGTCGTATAGTTCTTCTCATGAATTTTCAATTGGCGTAATGCATAACAATTACTTTCTCCCTTTGCAATAATACAACACCCAATCGTTTATGCGAAGCATCGCAATAGACCACAAAATCCTCTTCCTTCAAGTAGAGCCAGAATTGGCGCACTACACAACTTTTGCTTTATTAACTAGAAGGCGACTTCTTCCTTGTCACCCCAATCAAACTTAACTCCTTTCTGAGTAAGTTTGATCATTAACTTGGCGATCTTCGAAAATCCTTAAATGAATCTTCGGTAATACCCAGCAAGACCTAAAAATTAACGAAGCTCCGTTGGTGTTTTAGGAGATGCCTAATCTTTTATGGATTCGATCTTGGCGGGATCCACATGAATGCCTTGACTATTAATCACGTGGTTGAGAAATTGTACCTTGGGAATAAAAAATTCACATTTAGAGAATTTAGCATACAACTCCTCTTTCTTAAGCAATTCCAGAATTGCCTTAAGATGTTCTTCATGTTCCTTCTTGTTCCTTGAATAGATAAGGATATCGTCAATAAAGACAATCACAAACTTATCCAAATATGGCTTGCACACCCGATTCATGAGATCCATAAATACCGCCGGTGCGTTCATCAAACCAAATGGCATAACTTGGAACTCGTAATGACCATATCAAGTTCTGAATGCCATCTTCGGAATATCTTCTTCACGTACTCAAAGTTGATGATAACCTGATCGCAGGTCTATCTTAGAATAAACGTTGGATCCTTGTAGTTGATCAAATAAATCATCGATCCTTGGGAGTTGATAACGATTCTTCACCGTTAGCTTGTTCGGTTCTCGGTAGTCGATACACATTCGAAATGATCCATCCTTTTTCTTGACAAACAAGACCGGAGCTCCCCAAGATGAGGAACTTGGCCTTATGAAGCCTTTGTCAGAAAGCTCCTGAAGTTGGTCTGACAATTCCTTCATTTCAGATGGAGCTAATCGGTAAGGTGCTCATGCTACAGGTGTAGCACCAGGCATTAGATCAATCTGAAATTCCACTTGTCGAGTCGGTGGAAGACCCGGCAAGTCCTCGAGAAATACTTTAGGAAAATCTCGAATATTTTGGTACGTCCTTAAGTTGCTTCCCCTCCGACTTGTCTTCAGTCTTCTTTGTAGTAACATGTGCCAAAAAGACATGACATCCTTTTAGCATGTACTTCTGCGTTTTAGTGCACGAGATGATGTTCAATCGAGTCTCGTTTCCCTGGTTGCTTCCGTCACCACGAACAATCAACGTTTCATTTCCCAGGGAATACAGACGATTTTCTTGGCACAAACAATGACAGCATGGTACTTTTCCAACCAATACATACCAATTATGACGTCTAAACTACCAAGTTCCACGGGCATTAAGTCGATATTGAATGGATGATTTAAGAAGTTTAATGTACAACCCCGAATGATAGTGTTTATCCTAATAATTTTCCCGTCAGCTAGTTCAACATCATAATAATGGTCTAATGTAGTTGGTGTGATATCAATTTGGGAGCTAAATGCAGTAGACACAAAACTCCTATCGGCACCAGTATCAAATAGGATATAAGCATAGCGGTTGTTTAGAAGGAATGTACCCGTGACAACGTTGGAGTCTGGGTTTGTCCCTGCATTGCCCACCACATACACTTTTGCTGGTGCATTGCCATTTCTACCTTGATTACCATGATTGTTGTTCTTCAGTTTTGGACACTCCCTGGTATGTGTTTAATTACACATACCTTTTACCTTTAAAAATGAGCTTAAATAACCAAAAACGGACTTAAAATGCCAAATATATGCTTGTTTTGCTAATTGTGTTGTGCAGGAACGGATATTTAAGAAAAGGACGAAAAACGAAGCCAAAATGACAAAACCGGGCTCGGAATGGAAAAGCAAGAAAAAGACAAAGTCAAAGTCCAAGCCCAAGTGTCAAAAAGTCAACCCAAGTCAACCCCGAAAAACCCGAAGCCAAAAAGTCAAGAAAAACAAGTTTAGGGACTAAACTTGTTAAGAAGATGGGAGTATTTGCTCAATGTGAGCTTTAGTTTGAGGTTCTTGGGAAACTAATGGAGGTTTATTCAGTTTGAAGTGGTTTCATTTTGAGTTCTGAAATATTTGGTATGTGAGGTAGAGGTGTGAGTAGGGTTCAGGGGAGTACTGGAACTTTCACCCTTAGGTGCTTGATTTTGCACCAACATGGATTCAAAAAGTGGAGTAACTTTTCCTGAAAAACTTTGACTTTTCCTTACCATATTAGAGAAAACCTTTTTACTATGTTTAGGTGTCACATAGGTATCATTAAAAGGTTCTGGTAAGTCTTTAAGCTGGTTATTCAAAAATAGCTGTAAAAACCTTAGATACATTAAAAATTTCTTTTGATCCAAGTTCCTCAACATGCCATCAAAACCATCTTTAAACACATTGACAGGCACTAACCAAGCTATGCAATATAAACTTTTTGTACCAGCAGTACAAAGTTTCTTCAAGTAGTGAAAGCTGAGCCCTGCAGTATTAAGTAACTGATCATCATATTTATCTTCCAACTTCAATCCAAAAGCACTTGTATATAATCCACTGCACGTATACACCATTAACCTCCTCTGAGACCATGCAGCTACAGATTAAGCATACAAATGCTTGCTACCAGAACATTAAATCTACTCACATTAAAAGCTTTAGTGAGCAAATCAGCTACATTATCATCAGTGTATATCTTGACCATCTCTATCAATCTCTTCTCATAAGAGTCTCTAATAAAATAATACCGAATCTCTATATGCTTTGTTTTAGAATGAGAGACAGGATTCTTGACAACACAAATAGCACTTTCATTGTCAACATGAATATTTGTCTTCATAAAATTGTATCCATAATCTAATAGTTGATTTTGGATCCAAAGCACTTGACCACAGCATTGAGAAGCAGCAATATACTCAGCTTCAGTAGTTGAGTTAGCCACCACAGTCTGCTTCTTACACTGCCAAGAGATTAACCTTGAATCAAGAAATTGACAACCTCCTAGTGTGGATTTCCTGTCCAAGCTGGCACTTGCATAGTCACTGTCTGAAAAATCTTCCAATATAAAAGGAGAGTCCTTAGGATACCAGAGGCCCAATTTGGGTTGGCCTTTTAGGTATCTAAAAATTCTCTTTACTGCAAATATGTGGGAAACTTTTGGATGTACTTGAAATCTTGAGCATGCACAAATAGTGAACATAATATCTGGTCTTGAGGAAATAAGATACATCAATGACCCAATCATTGACCTGTATAAATGGACATTAACATCCTCACTATCTTCATCCTTTGTTAAAGCCTTGTTGGTTTCCATAGGAGTACTATCTGTCCTTATACTAGAAAAGCCAAAATTTCTTAAGATTTCACCAACATACTTGTCCTGACTAAAATGAAGATCCCATCCTCATTTTCCTGCTTGACTTGTAAACCTAAGAAGAAAGTGAGCTCCCCCATGGAACTCATTTGGAACCTTTTGATTTGCTCAAAATCTATACACAAAGACTTTTTAGTGGAACCAAAGATGATGCCATCTACATAAACTTGTACCAGCAGAATATCACCCTTGACTCTTTTTATGAACAAAGTCTTGTCAATTTGTCCCATGTGAAATCCATTATCCAGCAGATAGGTAGAAAGAGTTTCATACCAAGCTCTAGGAGCTTGGTGTAGACCACATAAGGCTTTCTCTACCTTATAAACTTATTCTGGAAATTCTGGATCCATAAAACCTGGAGGTTGGCTAACATATACATCCTCTTTAATAGTTCCATAGAGAAAGGCACTTTTAACATCCATCTGGTACACAAGAAAATTCATGAATAATGCATAGGCCAAAAATAACCCGATTGCTTCAATCCTAGCAACAGGAGCAAAAACCTCATCATAGTTAATGCCTTCTTCTTGTTTATGTCCTTGTGCAACCAGCCTAGCTTTATTCCTAACTACTATCCCCTTTTCATCTTTCTTATTTCTATACACCCACTTTGTACCAATAGCCTTCTTGCCATAAGGTAAGTCAACTAGAGTCCAAACCTTCTGAATCTTGAACTGAAGCAGCTCCTCTTGCATTGCTTCAACCTACTTTCATCATCAAGGGCTTGTGATATCTTTTTGGGTTCCTGCTGAGAAAAGGAAACAGGCAAATAGACAGATCTGGTAATCTTTGTGACTTTCCCTTTGCTGCTTTTGGATGTAGCTAATCAAAGCTTGTTCTCCAGAACTCTTCTTTGTCATGCCCTTTGTTTGAACTGCTGACTTTGGATCTCTAATTATCTGACCTTTAGGATGAATAGAGTGTACTCTAGTTGTGGGAATAGGACTGGCAATAGTGGAAGGTTCCATGTTGTTGAAATCAGCCTCTACACCCACATATTGATCACCATGGGGATAATTGTAAGTGTGCAACTCTACAGCATCATAGGCATTGCCAAATGCCAGTACTTTAAAATTCAGTAGTATCCTCCAAATCAGGCATGAGAGGATCATGTGGAAGATTAGTGACATCAATAGGAAAGGATCCACCAATAGGAACAAATGATGGTCCAGCATCACCAAAAGTTCTTGATAGACTAGCAGCATTAACTGGTGTGCTAACAGTATAAAAACTGTTAGTGCTGCTAGCTCTAGTATCCATCCCTTGAAGAAGCTGCCTATTACACTGTGCTTCAAACTCTTTTCTAATAGCATCTGATTGTTCTGAAGCCTCCTTCTCTTAATCCATCATCTTATCAAGAACATTCTTCAAGGCTTATTCATTCTCACTTACTGGTTTTTGTATAGGCTTTTCACCAACAACATCATCAGATGTATTATCTCCATCCTTTCCATATGAGCTCTTGTAGCTTGAAGAGATAGAAGACCATAATGGGAACACAATATATTATTGAGTAGACACATTTTCTTCTTCAGATTGTCCAACATCAACATTCTCTTGAAACATGTATCCACCATTAGCTTCTTGTGGACCTGTATTTTGTTAGTTTAATTCCCTGCAGTAACTGGTTGATAATTCATAGAAGCTGTTAAGGAATCAATATCAAAAATCCAGTTAGGTCCTTGTCTTGCAACGTTTGGTTTGTTTTCAAGAAAGTTTACATGCAGATTATCTTTAACTTTTCTGGTTTCAGTATTAAATACCCTGAAGGCCTTCTATTTTACAGAGTACCAACTAAAACCATTCTCAGCATTCCCATCAACTTTGGCCTAAAGGGTCTAGAGGGTAGTTAGATAGTAACAGGACATCCAAAAGTCTCATGAAAGTTATTCTTGAGTGGGTCTGCCAAAAAAGTTCATTAGGGTTCCTCATTATTGTGGCATGGTCACAAAAACCCTACTTCAGGACCATAACAATCAGTATTACCTACTTCAACCCCAAAATACAGTAGTATACAAGTTGAGTCTGCTACCAAAGTTCAAGCTGCCTCCAATCAAGGTCCATGTTCTTTCCTCTCAAGCAACTCCATTTTTTTGGAGTTCTGGCAACACTAAATTCCCTTTTTATCCCTTTTAATCCACATAATTCATTCATTTCCCTGTTTTTGAATTATGTTCCATTATCACACCTGATTACTTTAACCTTATGATTTAATTGGTTTTCTATTTCTATTATAAATTTCTTAAGAATTCAGGCTAAGAAGAAAACCCAGCTAAACCTGCTAAAGTCATCAGTCACTACAAGGCAATATGTATTATGGTTAATACTCCTAACAGATGTTAGACCTAATAAGTCCATATGCAACATCTGTAAGGGTTGGCTGATAAAGCTCAGAAGCTTGGTCTTACAGGAAGCCTTGTGTTGCTTTCCCTTCTGACAAGCAACACAAGTCTGGTTATTTACAAAAATCTTTGAAGGAAGACCTCTTACAAGGTTTCCCTTCACAAGTTTATTCATTGTTTTAAAATTCACATGACCCATCCTCCTATGCCATAATTTAGACTCATCAATTATGGTATTTGCAAACAAACAAGTTAAATCTCCAGAAGGAACAACATTCCTTAAATCAAAGTTGTACATATTGCTTTGCTTGGGAACTCTAAGCGGTACTTGGCTTTCATCAAGTAACTTAAAATTAAGAGACAAAATAAGACATTCAGTTTCAGTGAAAAGAACATTGTTTTTCTTATCACACATTTGTGAGGCAGAGAAAAGATTAAACTTTAGTTCATTGACAAAAAACACATCTTATTCCAAAAAGTCTCTTAATAACAAACAAGATAATAATGACAATTCAATAGGATATTAGGTTATAAGATGATAGGTGTTCAACCTCAATTTTTATATTCATTTTACAACTTGGTATCATGTTTTTGGTGTCAACATATGTAAAATTGAGCGGGGAGCAAAGTTTATGTTAATGTTAATTCTTGACTAAGCAATACGTTATCTCAATTGGTATGGGTCGAGAGCTAGAGTAACGAGTCAAATTTAGAGCTCTCACTACAGCAGATGAATTTGCTTCATCAAGTATACACACTTAAAGTATGCACAAGCTAGTACCTCCTGCGAATGTATCTCCCTATCGGCGCCGTCGACCAGAACTGTACATCCCCTTAACCTATCCTCGACCCCGAAATGATCCTGCATAACTAACGACGCCCAACCGGCGGACCTATCTACTACGATAACGGTTTCTTGGTCTCACATATATCATACCTAACATCTTATTTCACGACGATTATGAAGACTTAGGTGGAAAGGTTAGGTATTTGTTCCTCATTGATCCAAAAAGAACCGGAATGGGTTCTACCCAAGGACACTCCATAGTTAGAAATAGCAGTCCTTAGGTATGATTGGAGATGAATGTGTATAAGGGAAGAATGCCGACTAAGATTGAGCTAACACTGGAACAATCACAACAAAGTGTTAGTAATGACGTCTTGGTAAGCATTGAAGGGGTTGAAGAATTAAAAAGAAATGTATGGATAAATTGGTGAAAAGAAGAGGCCATCCAACACAACTTAAGGCAGAGAAATCGGGTCATATACATTGCTGTCAGAATCACCATTGTGATTCATGACATTGAAGACGACATCATGGACCCAGTGATGCAATGCACAACCCTTCCCAGCCATTCGGGTTTCTCTCAAAAGAAACTTGTCTCATTTGTCACGGAGATACACACGACTTCTATTGACTTTCTCACTCCGAGTTAGTTAATATTGAATAGGTGGCAGTCTGCTCCAGCCTCCGATTACTAAAAACCAAAATGCACTAATCGAGTCTAGAGCCAAGAGATCATCAAATAAATCTCATTAGGACACATTCCATGACTAACACTTGTCGAACATCATTAAGTTCACAAGCTGTTAACAAGAGTCCTACGCATTATCCTTGTGATTCTGCCAGAACATCAGTAGTCTGATACTTGTTAGTTTTCACAATCACAAATGGAAATCCTTCCACGTGTCTCATCAAACAACACTGCGGTAGCGGACTTGAGAGATTCTATATGAATCAAGCTTGTGTCAAACCTGGACATCGATTAAAAGAGTCCAGTAAATGAATTGACGACCATATCAGAAAGATAGGTAACTATCTGGGATTCACTTTTTACCGTGTTGTCTGCTTTGAGCGTTTCCGATAATGAGAACTAGCAAGCATGGCAAATCTAATACATCTGTGTTAGAAGACCCTACGTTTTGAGAAGCTGGAAACCCGTCAAGGAGGTTCTTTGAATCTACCTGATCACAAGTATATTATTTATACTGTAAAACGGTCCTACGGAACCGAAGGTTAATCTAACCAAATCCGGGCGAATGACAAAGCCATATTCGTCCACCGCTTTATTGGCTAAATGTTTTATTTCGGGATACTTAAGATGGAGATGGCTCTCATTATAGCTGAAGTCTGATGCTTACCACATGCTCTCATGCTCAAACTACATTGACATTCTATTAAGCATCAAGATTCAAAAATCATGAAAGCTCAAGAATTAAAGACAAAGACTTCCGCACAAACTCTGATATACAAGATCTTCCTTCAAAGATATCAAGTTTATCAAAGGAGATTGTTAGCAAGCTTTCAAGATGATGCAAAGTATGAGCATGTTGGTCAAGACACAAGATCGCAAGGTTTGCAAAGACGATCAATGACAACAGTAAGGAAAAAGATTTAAAGATCTCAGAATAAAGACGAATCGAAAGACAATGGGCAAAGGCTCAAGGAATCGAAGATTACAAAGCATACAGACAAGCTACAACAATTCAGAGACCAAGACCACAAGATCTTAATGACAAAAGCAATCTTTTGATCTCATGAAGGAACTTTAGTTTTCTTTATTTGCATATAGTGTCAACAATGAACTAACTTCGGGGGAGATTGTTAGCCTCAAAATATTGAGTCGAACAATGAAAGTTCGTTCATTATATTAGGTCTCGGTCACTTAATTAATTATACGTTGTAATAGGCTAGAAGGGTAAACGGGCTCGTAAATGTAAGCTAATATTGTATGTGTATCGGGCTAAAGCCCAAGTCAATCCCGAGCCCGACCCAAGTAAAAGCCCACACGCCCCATGTAGTTGTGTAGGGTATATATATACCATTTTCCATCATGGAAAATGGTGTTGGTTCATTTGTAAACTTTTTCCATTTGCAAGTAATTAAACCATTTTATCTCTCTAGCTTTCTCTCTCTAAACTTCTTCTAATTTCCTTCTCTTTTCTACTTGTATTCGAGCTACATATAATGAAGTGAAGTGATTAAGGGTAACCGACAAAATGTACCCGTAACGATATTTGAGTCCGGGTTTGTCCCTGCATTGCCCACCACATACACTTTTGCTGGAGCATTGCTATTTCCACCTTGATTACCACGGTTGTTGTTCTTCAGCTTTGGGCATTCCCTCTGAAAATGCCACTGAGTACCACATTCATAGTAACCGTTACCCCTCTAATTAGCCCAGTGGTTCTCTGATTGTTTCCAGTGTTAGCATTGCCAGAACTCCTGCAATCACGGGCCAGGTGGCCAACCTTGTTGCACTTGTGGCACTTCGGTGCACATGGACCATTATGATGTTAGTTGCACTTGGAACATTTTGGCAGAGATCCACCATACTTCCTTTTCTCACTAGGCCTGGCAGTGTAGGCCCTGCCAGTGTTCTGCCTCTTGTTTTGTTGTTGTTGGTTCTGATTGTTCCTTGAAGTGTCCTCAGACTTCCTTTTATTCTCAGCCTGACGTTCAGCAAAAGTGTGGATCCTCTTATCCATCAGCTCAGTTGCAAACTCAATTGCATCCTACATTATCTTCGGCTTAGACGCCATTACACTCCCATGTATCATGTCGGGAAGACCACCAACATACTTTTCAATCTTATCAGACTCTTCGAGAAACATCCTCCCGCATAACAAAGCCAACTTTTAAAAGCGTTGGGTATAACTTGCCAAGTCAGTACCCTTTACCTTCAACTCCCAGATCTCTATCTCTAATTTCTTAATCTCATTTTGAGGACAGTACTTAGTGTTCATCATTTTCATAAGTGTGTTCTAAGGTATGATGTAAGCGGCATCATGACCAACTGTCTTGACATGGGATTTCCACCATGTTAAGGCAACACCATGAAGGGTGCACATAGCAAACTTAACTTGGTTCTTGATTGTACAGTTACTGATATTGAAGACAGTCTCCATTCTTTTAAACCATTGAGTTAGACTAACAACTCCTTCAGTATACTTGAAGTTCATGGGTTAACATTTGAGAAAGTTAGTGTAAGTGCACTCACGAGTAGGGTGCATAGGTCTTGCAATAACACTTCCAGAATCTTGGCTTCCATCACCATTAAGGTTATTGTTTCTTTAAATTTCATGCTCAGCCAAAGCATCAGCCACGCCTCGGGATATCAATGCCCTGATAGCAGCATCAGTCATTAGGGTGGTGGCAGTGGCAGTGGTGGAGGTGGTTCTGGTTCTGAATGCTTTCCTTGGAGGCATTTTCTTCAAATTACAAGAAAATATAATACACGTTAGATTTCATACAATCATAACCATGACATGACATATACACAATAAATAAAGTGAGATCACAACATAAGAGAGGTATATAGTAAACTTTAAGATCACAATGACATGACATAATACATCCATTTCATATATAATCTGGAAAACATACATGACTGGTTCGGTTACAAAATGATCACTACCATTAGGTTACAAGATGAGAATAAAACCTAGAGCCCTACTAGCCGAGAGTTACCTGTAATATTTAGTAGGCTATACAAAATAGCTAATCACATGGTACAATCTAAGAAGAACTATCAGCATCCTCTGGTGCAACATCTCTAGTGCGCTGAAACTCTTTGAAGCGATCATGCTCGTGTTGAATGTGCTGGGTCAGCATATCACTGTCCTCGATCCTCTGTCTCTGTAGTACAACAATATGAGTCTGTAACGCTCTGACCTGAGTCAGTGTCTCTAGAAGCTGTGCTTGTCATCTGCGGTCTGCTGCCCGCAACTCTCCATTCTCAGCCTAGAGTGCTGAGACCGTAGTCTGTAACGTCATAACCTTAGAACGTGCCTTATGGATGGCATCCATATACTGTGCCCATGCCTCTCGGGCAACCTTAGCCTCTCTCTTAACAAGTAAAGCAGTGTTGGCATGGTAGCGCCTATCTCTGCGTAGCACGTTGAGCTGACTGGTCATTAAAGATCGATCACTCTGTGCATCGTCAAGCCTCCCATAAATCTCATCTGTATCCTACCTGACATTAGTGACAAAATCTGTCACCCTCTGACTCAACTCTGCCAAAGTAGTCAGCGGTATCTCCTCTACAGTCTCAGCTGGGTCCACCCAGACGTCGGTAATCTCATAACCTACCTCTTTATCTGTGTCACGTCTAATCTCGGCATCTAGAGTGCCAACAAAACCATAATCTGCTCTAAAACCTCTAGTAGACCTAGCAGCAGCAGCAAAAGAACACTCCCGACCTCAAATCTGGGACCAGGAGCAATGCACAACCTTTTCTGAGGCGGAAACACAGCCTCGGGAACATCCGCTCTACGGTCATTAAAAGGTAAAGGTAAAGGTTACGATGATGTAGGTAATGGTATGGGTAAGATTGGTGGTATCCCTGATGGTGGTGCCCTCGATCGAGGTAATAGGATGTAGGTGGATGGTGCGACAACTCTCATCAGAACCATAGATGCTCTAGTGCGTGGAAGTATGATATGTGGTGGTAATGGTAGTGGTGAGGATAAAGGAAATGGTGGTGGTGATGCAGTCCTCAACCGGATCTCGGCTGCCCTGTAGCCTAAAGGTGCCTTAGTGTAAGTAGGGCTAGTAGTAGGTGGTAATGGTACAGGAAATGGTGGTAAGGGTATCTGAGGAAGTGGTGATGATAATAAAGCGAGTAGCGATGGTGGCGGAGTAGGTATGGCCAGAAGTTTGTTAACCTCTGCCTCAGACGGAAATGGTATAGGTGTTTGAGCTCGGATAGACATCCTAGCAGTGGTACAATATGCAGGTGGTGGTGGTGGTGTCGCAGCAGACTTATCAGTCTCGAATGGCTCTGTCTCCTCAGCGGAAGGGACAGGGTCCACAACTAGAGAAGCAACAGTAATAGAGTCGGCCAAAGCTAGGTGCTCCTCCTCATCCCCATCCTCCTTAGAGGCCTCCTCCTCGTCTTCATCATCAACATCATCCCCCGACGATTCATCATCATCATCATCATCATCTCCTCCGTCAGCTGAATAGTCCGTGGGACCATCCTCTGACTCATCCTCTGGATCTGAATCAACAATGTAACCCGGAGATTAGGCTATGGGTGGATTAGCAGCATCATAAGGCTGATCCTCTATGGGAACCTCCTCATCAGATAAGGCCAAGTACTCAGGGTACTCTAGTCCCGGTATGGAATCCGGCGAGAGCGGTGCCTGCTCTGGCTCCTCAAGGCCAGGCACGTGGTCTCGTGATGGTAGGTCTATCGGATGCATGGGGAGTCCATCATATCCATATACGAAGACTCCTGGAGAACCTACGTCATATGGCTCCTCGTAATCACTTGAGATGGATGTATAAGTAACCCTAGACGATGTTTCGTCTGATGACATGACTGTATCTGTGACAACAAAAGTAGCTTATATAAGTATCAATATAAGACCCTTATAGTAATACACATAGTATATTACATGTATATCAATCATGACAACATCTAACCAACTAATGCAACAACTAGTGAGTGTATGTCCTGTGAAAACCCCTTTGTATGATGCAATGTTTGAAAACGGTTATAGTCCAAGTAAAAACATTTGACCTGGTTCTCTATAACCTTGGCTGTATACCAATCTGTAACACCCCCAAATCGGGTCGCAGCAGAATATGGGTCATGGAGTGTTACTTCATAGATCAATAGCACAAGATATGAGAACGACCTCTATATGAGTCGTTTGAAAACCGATACATTGGAATAACTAAAAAATTTTGTTACAAAAGCACGACGGCTTAACGTGTTCACTTGTAAATGTAAATATTTTTAAACATACCAAATATCCCCAAAATATAATGCTTCTAAATCTTTATGCAATGACATCCAAAATAACGACCACCAACGTAAACACTTTACGTAACCAATAAAAATAAAAATGTGCAAAGTTAATAATTATCCGCCAAATAATTATCTAACACTTGCTTGACGTAAACCTTTAATTGTTTGATGCCCGTTTACGTTGAATGATAATTTTTAACTTATGCGATTTAACCATATGACGAAAATTAAAAGCAACACGTATAAGACTAAAAATAAATAGTGAAATAAATGACGTCGAAAAATGACCTGAAATCACGGGGTGTTATAGTCTTCCCCTGTTAAATGAGCCTTGTCCTCAAGGCTTAAGATGCGGCACTTGACGACGGTGCGGTTTTTGTAAAGAGATGCGGATACTTCTTTAGAAATTGGTCTTCACGTTCCCATGTGAACTCAGGACCCCTCATAGAGTTCCACCGAACCTTGACAATTGGGATACGGCTTTGCTTCAACCGTTTAACTTCTCGATCCATGACTTCTACAGGTTCCTCCACAAAATGGAGCTTATCATCAATATGAATTTCCTCCAACAGAACGGCTAGTGGTTCGTAGTAATAAAACTTCTTTAAGTTGGATACATGAAACGTATGATGAACACTGCTCAACTCTTGAGGAAGATTAAGCTTGTAAGCAACGAATCCAACCTTTTCCAACACCTTGAATGGTCCAACATACCTGGGTTTTAACTTCCTTCGTTTACCAAAACGTACGATCCCTTTCCAAGGTGAAACCTTAAGCATAACTCTATCTCCAACTTGAAATTCCATTGGCTTACGCTTCAGATCGGTGTAACTCTTTTGTCGATCACTAGCGGCTTGAATCCTTTGTTTGATCTGGATGATCTTCTTGGTTGTCTCTTGAACTATTTCTGGACAGGTGAGTTGAACTTCTCCAACCTCGGCCCAACAAACAGGTGAACGACACTTTCGACCGTAAAGGGCTTCAAATGGTGCAGCCTTGATGCTAGCATGATAACTATTGTTATATGAAATCTCAACTAATGGCAAATGTTTAACCCAACCCTTTCCAAAGTCGATCACACAAGCACGCAGCATATCCTCGAGAGTTTAGATAGTCCTCTCGCTTTGTCCGTCGGTCTTTAAATGATATGCAGTACTCATAGCCAATGTAGTACCCAAAGCCTTCTGAAGTGACCTCTAGAAATTTAATGCAAATCTACCGTCACGATCAGAAATGATTGAGACGGGTATACCATGCCTCGTGACTACCTCCTTTAGGTACATTCTCGCCAGTTTCTCCATGGGATCAATTTCCATCATGGGTAAGAAGAGTGCAGACTTAGTGAGTCGGTCAACAATCACCCAGATGGTGTCATAACCTTGTGACGACTTAGGAAGCTTAGTGACAAAATCCATAGTGATATTATCCCACTTCCATTGAGGTGTCTCGGGTTGCACCAACAAACCCGATGGCCTTTGGTGTTCAGCCTTGACCTTAGCACATGTCAAACATTTGCGAACATAGGTGACAATGTCGGCCTTCATATTGGGTCACCAATATAGCTTCTTCATGTCCTGATACATCTTGTCGAAACCCAGATGGATAGAGTATTTTGACTTGTGGGACTCGTGCATGATCACAGTTCTTAAATTACCATAACATGGTAACCAACTCCTGCCATTTAAGCATAGAGTTCCATCGGCGCGGGGTTCCAACTTTTCCTTCGGTATATCCTTCCTGATCATACCTCCTACGTCTTCCTTTTTGAAGTTCTCTGGTTTATGTGCTTCTATTTGAGCTTCCAAAATTTGTTTGGGGAGATTCAAACCAATAGTCATGACTAAGACTCGAACCCGTAATGGCTTATTCCGTTCTTTACTACTTAAGGCATCGGCCACTACGTTTGCTTTCCCCGGGTGATAACGTATTTCACAATCGTAATCGCTGAGCAACTCTAACCAACGACGTTGCCTCATGTTCAGCTCCTTTTGATCAAGAATGTGTTGTAAACTCTTGTAATCTGTGAACACCGTACACTTGGTTTTGTACAAATAGTGTCTCTAAATTTTTAAGCAAACACTACCGATCTAAGTTCCAGATCATGAGTCGTATAATTTTTCTCATGAATTTTCAATTGGTGTGATACATATGCAATTACTTTCTCCCTTTTCATTAATACAACACCCAATCCTTTATGCGAAGCATCATAAAAAACCACAAAATCTTTGCTTCCTTCAGGTAGAGCCATAATTAGTGCACTACACAACTTCTACTTTATTAACTAGAAGGCGGCTTCCTCTTTGTCACCCCAATCAAACTTAACTCCTTTCTGAGTAAGCTTGGTCATTGACTTGGCGATCTTCGAAATTCTTTCAATGAATCTTCGGTAATACCTAGCAAGACCTAAAAATTGATGAATCTTCGTTGGTGTTTTAGGAGATGCCCAATATTTTATAGATTTGATCTTGGCGGGATCCACGTGAATGCCTTGACTATCAATTACGCGGCCAAGAAATTGTACCTTGGGAATCCAAAATTCACATTTAGAGAATTTAGCATACAGCTCCACTTTCTTAATCAATTCCAGAATTGCCTTAAGATGTTCTTCATGTTCCTTGAATAGATAAGGATATCGTCGATAAATACAATCACAAACTTATCCAAATATGGCTTGCACACCCGATTCATGAGATCCATAAATACCGCCGGTGCGTTCGTCAAACCAAATGGCATAACTTGGAACTCGTAATAACCATATCGAGTTCTGAATGCCGTCTTTAGAATATCTTCTTCACGTACCCGAAGCTGGCAATAACCTGATGCAAGTCTATATTAGTATAAACGTTAGATCTTTGTAGTTGATCAAATAAATCATCAATCCTTGGGAGTGGATAACGATTCTTCACTGTTAGCTTGTTCAGTTCTCGATAGTCGATGCACATTCGAAATCATCCATCATTCTTCTTGACAAACAAGACCAGAGCTCCCCAAGGTGAGGAACTTGGCCTTATGAAACCTTTGTCCGAAAGCTCCTGGAGTTAGTCTGACAATTCCTTCATTTCAGATGGAGCTAATCGGTAAGGTGCTCATGCTACAGGTGCATCACTAGGTATCAAATCAATCTGAAATTCCACCTGTCTAGTCGGTGGAAGACCCGGCAAGTCCTCGGGAAATACTTTAGGAAATCTCGAACGATTGGTACGTCCTCTAATCGCTTCCCCTCCGACTTGTCTTTAGTCTTCTTTGTAGTAACATGTGCCAAAAAGACATTACATCCATTTAGCATGTACTTTTGCGTTTTAGTGCACGAGATGATGTTCAAACGAGTCTCATTTCCCTGGTCACTTCCGTCACCACGAACAATCAACATTTCATTTCCCCAGGTGGCCAACCTTGTTGCACTTGTGGCACTTCGGTGCACATGGACCATTATAATGGTAGTTGCACTTGGAACATTTTGGCAGAGATCCACCATACTCCCTTTTCTTACTAGGCCCAACAGTGTAGGCCCTGCTAGTGTTCTGCCTTTTGTTTTGTTGTTGTTAGTTCTGATTGTTCTTTGAAGTGTCCCCAAACTACCTTTTATTCTCGGTCTGACGTTCAGCATAAGTGCGGATCTTCTTATCCATCAGTTCAGTTGCAAACTTAATTTCATCCTGCATTGTCTTCGGCTTAGACGCCATTACACTCCCATGTATCATGTCGGGAAGACCATCGACATACTTTTCAATCTTATCAGACTCTTCGAGAAACATCCTCCCACACAACAAAGCCAACTCCTAAAAGCGTTGGGTATAACTTGCTAAGTCAGTACCCTTCACCTTTAACTCCCAAATCTCTATCTCTAATTTCTTGATCTCATTTCGAGGGCAGTACTTAGCAGTCATCATTTTCATAAGTGTGTTCCAAGGCTTGCCGTGAGCGGCATCATGGCTAACTGTCTTGACATGGGATTTCCACCATGTTAAGGCAACACCATGAAGGGTGCAAGCAGCAAACTTAACTTGGTTCTCGATTGCACAGTTATTGATATTGAAGACAATCTCCATTCTTTCAAACCATTGAGTTAGACCAACAACTCCTTCAGTACCCTTGAAGTTCATGGTTTGACATTTGAGAAAGTCAGTGTAAATGCACTCACGAGTAGGGCACACATGTCTTGTAATACCACTTCCAGAACCTTGGCTTCCATCGCCATTGAGGTTATTGTTTCTTTAAATTTCATGCTCAACCAAAGCATTAGCCACGCCTCAGGATATCAATGCCCTGATAGCAGCATCAGTCATTGGGGTGGTGGCAGTGGCAGTGGAGGGGGTGGTTGTGATTCTAGGTGCTTTCCTTGGAGGCATTTTCTTTAAATTACAAGAAAATATAATACACGTTAGATTTCATACAATCATAACCGCGACATGACATATACACAATAAATAAAGTGAGGTCACAACACAAGAGAGGTATATAGTAAACTTTGAGATCACATTGACATGACATAATACATCCATTTCATATATAATCTAGAAAACATACATAACCGGTTCGGTTACAAAATGATCACTACCATTACGTTACAAGATAAAAATAAAACCTAGAGCCCTACTAGCCGGGAGTTACCGGTAATACTTAGTAGGCTATACAAAATAGCTAATCACATGGTACAATCTAAGAAGAACTGTTAGCATCCTCTTGTGCAACATCTTTAGTGCACTGAAACTCTCTAAAGCGGTCATGCTCGTGCTGAATGTGCTGAGTTAGCCTATCACTGTCCTAGGTCCTCTGTCTCTGTAGTACAACAATCTGAGTCTATAATGTTCTGACCTGAGTCAGTGTCTCTAGAAGCTGTGTCTGTCGTCTGCGGTCTGCTGCCCGCAACTCTCTATTCTTAGCATGGAGTGCTGAGACCGTAGTCCGTAATGTCATAAACTCCGAACGTGCCCTATGGCTGGCATCCATAGACTGTGCCCATGCCTCTCAGGCAACCCTAGCCTCTCTCTCAACAAGTAAAGCAGTGTTAACATGCTATCACCTATCTCTGCGTAGCACGTTGAGCTGACTGGTCATCAAAGATCGTTCACTCGGTGCATAGTCAAGCCTCCCATAAATTTCATCTGTATCATGCCTAACAGTAGTGACAAAATTTGTCACCCTCTGACTTAACTCTGCCAAAGTAGTCGGTGGTATCTCCTCTGCAGTCTCAGCTGGGTCCACCTAGACGTCAGTAATCTCATAACCTACCTCTCTATCTGTGTCACGTCTAATCTCGGCATCCAGAGTGCCAACAAAACCATAATCTGCTCTAAAACCTCCAGTAGACCTAGCAGCAGCAGCAAAAGAACACCTCCTGACCTCAAATCTGGGACCAGGAGTAATGCACAACCTCTTCTGAGGCGGCAACACAACCTTAGGAACATTCGCTCTACGGTCAGTAGAGGGTAAAGGTAGAGGTAATGATGATGTAAGTAATGGTATGGGTAAGATTGGTGGTGTCCCTGATGGTGGTGTCCTCGATCGAGGTGTTAGGATGTAGGTGGATGGTGCGGCAGCTCTCATCAGAACCATGGATGCTCTGGTGCATGGAAGTATGATAGGTGGTGGTAATGGTAGTGGTAAGGATAAAGGTAATGGTGGTGGTGATGCAGTCCTTAACAGGATCCTGACTGCCCTGTAGCCCAAAGGTGCCTTAGTGTAAGTAGGGATAGTTGTAGGTGGTGGTGGTACAAGAAATGGTGGTGAGGGTATCCGAGGAAGTGGTGATGATAATGAAGCGAGTGGCGATGATGGCGGAGTAGGTATGGCCAAAATTCTGTTAACCTCTGCCTCAGACGGAAATGGTATAGGTGTCTGAGCTCGGATAGACATCCTAGCAGTGGTACGATATGCGGGTGGTGGTGGTGGTGTCGCTGCAGACTCATTAGTCTCGAATGGCTCTGTCTCATCAGCGGAGGGGACAGGGTCCACAACTAGAGAAGCAGCAGTAATAGAGTCGGCCGGAGCTAGGTGCTCCTTCTCATCCTCCTTAGAGGCCTCCTCATCGTCCTCGTCGTCAGCATCATCCCCCGACGAGTCATCAACATCATCTCCTCCGTCAGCTGGATAGTCCGTGGGACCATCCTCTTACTCATCCTCCGGATCTGAATCAGCAATGTAGCCCGGAGATAGGGCTATGGGTGAATCAACAGCAGCATAAGGCTGATCCTCCACGGGAACCTCCTCATCAGATAGGGCCAAGTACTCGGGGTTAGAGGTGTAATCAAGTCAAGCTTTTATCAAGTAACTCGAGCTTGAGCTTGAGCTTGACTCGATCAAGCTAAACTTTTATCAAGCTCAAGCCTAAAAATTAGCTCGAAACCTATAACAAGCCAAGCTCAAGCTTTTGATAGCTCGGCTCGAGATTTTATCAAGCTTTTTCAAGCTTTAATATATAATAAATTCATATAACTAATTAAGGAGTAATTTGATTATTAACTTAATTATAAGGATTGGTTCGTGGTGTAGTATATACTTATATAGCAACCCTAATACAGATCCTAACCGAATGCCCTTGACCAAGGCAAAAGGTCAAATTCCACAAACTTAGTTTTGACTTTTGAGAACATTAGCCAAAGTATAAAAAAATATTTAGTACTATAGCTATTGTACATTTTTGTAGGATTACTGTTTACGCTGAAGATGGTGTAGCACTTTGTCATGGTTTCATTCTAATGTTGGATTTGGTACGAGAATGTTATTGTTAGTTTTATTAATGTTTAATGAATCTACCTTAGTTTTCACTTATAGTTTTTGTTTGTTTTACTTTATGCATACGTTTATTGATGAGTTTGGGCGTTTGGCTATTAAATACATTAATGTTGTACACATTCAAGCTTTTCAAGCCAAGCTCAGGCTTTAATCAAATCCTACTCAAGCCAAGCTCAAGCCTATATGATTAAAGCTTGACAAGCTATCAAGCCAAGCTCAAGCCTACTATTTTTTGCAAGCCAAGCTCAAGCCCTGTCAAGCTCGAGCTCGGATTGACTCGGTTACACCCTTAGCGGGTACTCTAGTCGGGCACGTAATCCGGCAAGGGCAGTGCCTGCTCTGGCTCCTTAGGGCCAGGCATGTGGTCTGGTGATGGTGGGTTTACCGGATGCATGGGGAGTCTATGTATCCGTATAATGACGGACTTCCTGAGATCCTAAGCAGATGGCTCTTCCTAATCACTTGAGATGGATGTATAAGTAACCCCAGACGATGTTTCATCTGATGACATGACTGTATCTGTGACAACAAAAGTAGCTTATATAAGTATCAATATAAGACCCTTATAGTAATACACATAGTATATTATAACATGTATATCAATCATGACAACATCTAACCAACTAATGCAACAACTAGTGAGTGTATGTCTCGTGAAAACCCCTTTGTATGATGCAATGTTTGAAAACGGTTATAGTCCAAGTAAAAACATTTGACCTGGTTCTCTATAACATTGGCTCTAGATACCAATCTGTAACACCCCCAAATTGGGTCGCAGCTATATATGGGTCATGGAGTGTTACTTCATAGATCAATAGCACAAGATATGAGAACGACCTCTATATGAGTCGTTTGAAAACCGATACATTGGAATAACTAAAATTGTTTGCTACAAAAGCACGACGGCTTAACGTGTTCACTTGTAAATGTAAAGATTTTTAAACATAACAAATATCCCCAAAATGTAATGCTTCTAAATCTGGACATCCAAAATAACGACCACCAATGTATCCTTGACTTGCACCTTATTGACCTGAGAAAAACATGCTTTAAAACGTCAACATAAAGTTGGTGAATTCACAGGTTTGTGTAAATATAATGCAGGACCGCAAGACTTCCAAGTGTATGATAATGCAACAGATGCAAACATCACAAAAAGTAATTATGTTTCCCTAAGCTCATGACACTGAAACTCGACATGTGTGAATTGCAATATAAATTGCCTACATTGTCCTTGATGATGTTCTAACCCGCAACATCCCAAATCCGACATGGTATACGTTCGTTGTCCAGCAAACCGGCACAGTGAGCGCTACTCACCCGAACGGGGAGGTCAATCCATTATAGATATATCTTTTAACTTAAGCGCTTACACAGGTAATTGACAGTGCATGATATGAGCTTAGTGGGTTATAGGATTCTTAGGCAAACACGTTATCATGTATATATGGTCACTTGGTCCAATTTGTAAAACAATGCATGTTTCTCACCCCAAAAGTTATAAATCATTGTAATCGTAAAAACATGGGGCTATGAACTCACCTTGAGTGAATGAGCAACAATGTAAATCACAGAATGAAATGCGTCACGTAAATGTCCGAATGCAACCTAAGTATTTATAGGTCGTATGAGTACTAAGTACTTTGAATATTTATACCATATATAATTCTATATAGATAACTCCAACATTCTTATTGTAATTGAGAAATAATATTTATAAAGTTAAAATGTTTATAAATATTACCTTAGTAAAAATGTCCTAACTTTCTCGTTTTAAGTCCGTTTTGTACGTTCTTTATGTCTACGGTTTCGTATTAAGATGATGTATCAAAATATTATATTTTAATATTTTTAACTCACTGATGAACAATAGTTTTTACTGTTCATGATTAATTATAAAATTATTTTTATAAATTTAATTATTGAAATCTTTTGAGCACGTCCTCGTAATTAAAAATTCTATCTAAATAAAATATTTTCCAAAAAGTTTATGTAATGAACAGTAATCTATTTTTATAAAATTATTTTTCTTAAAATAGTTATTATCGTAAACTTGCAAATGGCGTAACTTCTTCGTTATAGCTCGGATTTTCGAGTTCTTTATATGCCTACGATCCTCGTGACATGTAGTATTTTAATAAAATATAAAATAAATGTTTTATTTTCAAATTTCAAACAGAAGGTTTGACGTTTTTACATAAAAAGTGTTTAAACTTACTTTTATAAACTTTTTGGCATCAATGTATTATTACAAGTCCTCTACCATATTTTATACCACAAGTCTCATGTATTTTAAGTCCTCTAGTCCATCATTTGTCCAAGAATAACAAGTTTTTACATTTATTTACTTATAAACTTTAATGAATAAACTTTTAAACAATTAATTTATATATACTTTTATAAATCAATCCACACTTGTATAATGTATATACATTCATTCTAACATGTTTTTTTGGGTAAAGGGTTTCCCCGGTAAATATATTACACCAAAAAATGTTTGAAGTACAAATGGATAAGGGTGGTAATTCCCTTATATCAGTCCATAAAGGACAATTACAAGCAACTACGTGCTACTAATAACTCCCTACATAAGAAGACACACCAATCTTATGACTAACCAAGAAATTAATAACACTTCCTAAGTAAATATGCGGAGATCATGTTGATAAGAAAATCAACATTTGCTCTAGTAATCATTAACTTGAAGACATATGATGGGATGAGCACTTCAGTTCCTGTTTTTTCTAGTACTTTGGCTTCCCTTATTCCGATAGCTAAAAGGAAGTCTTCTAAGAGTGTTATTACCAAGATGGTTGTCGCAGCTTGTGCCTATTACATTTGGCAAGAGAGGAACTGGCGTCTTTTCAAGAAGAACAAGAGGACGGCAAAACATGTTATTGATTGCATTATGAGTTGTGTCCGTCTCAAACTTCTCTCATGCAAGTTTAAGAAGTCGAATGATGGTGTGCTGTTCTCACGGCTTTGGAATCTGCCTGATTCGGTGTTTATATAAAGTCGATGGCTGATGCAGTTTGCTTATGTTTTTTTAGGTGGTATTTTCTTATTGGAGTTTTTGGCTATGTAATTGCTAGTTAGTTTCATATGGCATGCCATATGATATAGTGGTAGTTCAAGTTTGAGCTTGAGGTTAATGTGGTTTTCAGCCACATTCCATTATACTTTTTGGTTTTTTTGGGAGTTTAATATTATTTACCGGGGTCAGTCCCCTTTACCTAAAAAAATCATTAACTTGAGCCTCGTTGTTCGCAATAACTTCCAAAGCTTCATCATCTTAGAAACAAAATCTGTAGCATAAACCTTCATAGTCATATATTATTTTCTTAGATGGTCTCCTATAAGCCTTCGTGAGTAACTTCCATTGATACTTTCCAACGAGAACCATGTTCTTACATGGACGAATAGAGAGTAATTACTATATCACCCTCACAAACCCTAAAATTAGGGTTTAATATCAATGAAAACCAGATCATGGTGAAGTCAACGCTGGAACAAACGTCGAAACTCTAAAATCTCAACAACCTCGCCTTCAATTTACTCATGTTAACAGCATGTACTAAGATTTTCCATAGAACTTCCAATAGCTCACCTCAAAACTTCCATGTGGTCTCATAATTCGTTAAAACTGCAATTTGTACCATATTGGTGTTAACCTGAGTGAGCCTTGGATGAGCATTATGTACCTCTCATTTGTTAGTACTATTAAAACCCAATCCCAGGAGCAGGTTTGTTAAAACTATTATTACCATCATCACCCAATACAGTTACATTAACCAGTGCGACATGAATAGGCTTCATATGTGCGTTAGAACCTGAAATTGTTGTTGCACCTTCCTTCGTCACAATAATAATCCCAGGTGAACTATTAACGCACGATACAACAACAGTTGTAGCCTGATTGGATTCCATGACCACACCTCTACGGTAATCCTTCATATATTTACCGTCTTTACCAAGCGGCTTTCCATCAATGTACTTCACCATAGCAGCCAAGCCACCTATAGTGGATGCGTACTTACCTGTTAAAATCCAGCTTCTATCTCTCTATAACCCACGGACGATAATACCCCAACCTACTTCCCAGATAATAATGAGAAAACCCTAAAAATTTAGGGTTTATTCCACCCCGTATGATATAACAAAACCCTAAAGAATTAGGGTTTCGTTCAACGTTACAATACCGCAAATCAACTACAAAAACACGATTATAGATAAATCTTTAAAACAAGCACATAAAAAACCAAGCAAACGCAAGAACGAAACCCTAAAAAGAGATCGTATTTGTTTGTATCTGATAAACCCTAGGGATAAACTATTAAAATACACCCTAACTAGATTATACTCCAAATAAAGAACCATGTTATCAAACAGGTTCGTTATCCAAATTCTTTAATAAATAAACTTTTAAACAATTAATTTATATATACTTTTATAAATTAATCCACACTTGTATAATGTATATACTTTCATTCCAACATGTTTTTAACATCAATATAACATATGAAAAAGTATTTCAAACCATGATCAAGAGTAATAATTCATTTTACATCTTAATATATTTTCTAGATAGTGATTTACTACATAGACATTATATACACATAAAATCACAAATGTAAAGAGTGTAGGGTTTTTAGATGACCTTAAGATGAAGTATGATGAAGAGAAATAAGTTCTAAACCCTAGTTTAGGATCAAAACCTAAGCTTCCAAGATTAGAAAACCCTAATTTTCCAAAAAACCCTAATCTTGAACTTTCTTTATTAAACCCTTGTAAATGCTAAACCAAGCCTTCAATACACCTTAGAATGTCTTATATATAATACTAAAACACTTGAATACTTGGTAAGAAAAATTGTATGGATGGTTTGTTTGGGTTAATTTGAGCCGTGGGCTAGGAAGAGCAAAGGAGAGAATTATGTGAAGTTTTTGGTTAAGGAAATGTATGTGTGTGTTATCTACAAGTCTTGCACTCTTTATATACTACAAGAGCTAGTCAAATACACTATTAGGAAGACCAAGACTTAGAATTACAAGGGGGTGGGGGGTTAGACAAGAGGAGGGAAATAAGGAGGGCTTGTCAAAAACATTAGTCATGGCTAGGTATAATGAGTCCTAGGTTGTACAAGGTACTTAGTTGTTTCTGTTGGAGTATGCTTGTGTTATAATAAATAAGTATATGGCTAGACACATGTGAGCCTATGGGGTCACACACATATACACTGAGGTACCATTTATATATCGTGTTTATTGTATTTACGGTATATAAATAATCCACATAACACGGGATAACTATCGGGCTTCTAATAACTAAGTATTGTACTTAGTTAATTGGACTTGGAAAACAAAAGAGGAGGCCCATACAAGCCCTATAGGGGCCGGCCATTCATGCATGTATGGGAAGGGATAAGTTTGTTTGACCAATCAACATTAATATGATTATCTCCTAATTGATCTTCTAATTAATTTGATTAATAACTTACCTAATATCTCTCCCCTCCTCTCCCTATATATACATACGGCACACACACTCTTAAGTGAGGGTTTTTGTGTTCTTATTTTCCAATCACTTTGTATCTTGATTATTCAAAGTGAAATCTAAAGTTACGGGGTTTATACTAGCATCAATTGGTATACAAGGAAGTGTAGTGTGGATACATCATATAGGTGATCTACATTGATCACTTGGTTTCACTTGGTGTTTCGTGTTAGGGTGAAGGTCACCGGTTGATTCTACCGATCACGCTATAAAGGTATTACTTTTCTTGTCTTTTCTTTGATTGATCATATGACTCTATGGATCCGTTGATAGGTGCTTGTTCTGCTGCGTTTAATATTTGTTTATATGTTATTCATTTAATTTAGCACCTATACCAAGAGCATTCGTATATGCTGGTTTGATGACTAGCGGGGATGCTAGGTCACGGTACATGATTTACGAGGATGCTAAGTCTTGGGATTGAGTGTTTTTACATGTATTCATTGTCATATTGCACAATTTTCGAACTGTTTGAGATATTGGCACATCGACTGGGTTTTCTCTAAACCTACGAGCTCACCAACATTATTATTGACATTTTCGAGTATCATTTTTAGGTGAAGGAAATGATCAGTATGATTGTGATGCGTGTTAGCAGACTTTAAGACATCCTGTATGGATTGTATTTCTGGAAGATTTGTTTGAGTTTCGTTTTAGATATGAGTACTTTGAGGATTTGGTTTGAGACTAGCATGGACCCCTGCATGGGCTTATGGTTAAAATAATTGGCGACTATGTGTTGTGCTCTTGTTAGGACTTCACTCAATTCTATATTTGAGGTGAATGATCTTCATGACACTTTTCATTAATGCATTTTAGTTTTCTCTATTATGTATCTTGTGTTATGATTGATCATTCTTCGTCGCATACCCGTGTTTCCGCCTATGTCGGGGTGTGACAGATTGGTAATCAGAGCCAAAGTTATAGAGAACTAGGTGGTTTGGACTAGACTATAACCTAGGAACCTTCATATAGTTGCGTTATAGGATCTATGTGTGCGGTGTTCCGCTTATACGAGCTTATATGAGTATATGGTATATAATATTAGAAAAGTCATTCATTGAAATGTATGAGCCTAATACTCAGTACAACTGGGAAAGGATACGGGTATAAATACGGTGGCCAACATAATTATAAACGTATCATGACTCGCGCGTATTTAGTAATATCGTTTACATAAATCGTTGTTGACACCTTAGGACCGTATTATGCGTAGTATAGTATATTAAGTTATCCTATACGTATTGACCGCCCCGCCTATCTAACGTTGCCCATGTTCTCCCTCGTGTAGATAATGCCGCCAAGGATGATGACCCGACGTGCTGGCCAGCCTGCTGCCGCATCACAAGGGGGAATGGGTGGACGAGCTGGTAGAGGCGGTGGTAGAACTAGAGGTCGTTTTGGTGATCAGGGTGATGGTAGGATTGATGGTCAAGGTGGCCAAGTAGGTGGTTAGGGTAGTGAGGTGAATGATGGTGTTGACAGAGTCCCTAACTTCTCCAACATCATTGCACAGCAGTTGCGGAATTTACTTCCCACTATTGTAGCCCAGGTAGGCGACCAATGTAGAGGTCAAGGAAATAGTAGGAATCAAAACGGCGATGCCATAAATGACAACATTAGGGGTGATGTTAGGAATGTCATTGAGAATAACGACCGTAGGGGTTGTACCTATAAGGAGTTCTTAGCTTGTAACCCTAAGGAGTATGATGGTAAGGGAGGTGCTATAGTCTATACCCGTTGGATTGAGAAGTTGGAGTCAGTTCAGGATATGAGTAGGTGTAGGGATAATCAAAAGGTAAAGTACACTGCTGGATCATTTGTTGGAAAGGCTCTTACGTGGTGGAACTCTTAGATCCACACACGAGGTCGAGAAGCCGCTGCAGGTATGTCATGGGAAGACTTTAAGACTTTGACTAGATAGGAATTTTGTCCGAGTAATGAGATGCAAAAGTTTTCCAAACCGAGTTGTGGAACCATGCCATGGTCGGGGGTGACCATGCTGCATACAATGATAGATTCCATGAGTTGGGTAGGTTAGTTCCTAACTTAGTTACCCCTGAGAACAAAAGGATTGAGAGGTACATATATGGCCTTGCTCCATAAATCCGAGGGATGGTGGCGGTAACGGAGCCAACGGCCATTCAAAAGGTTGTGCAGATTGCTGGCACACTGACTGACGAAGCCCTTAGGAATGGGTCAATCAAAAAGAACCATAAGAAGAGATGAAATGAGGGAGAACCTAGCAAGGATAGGAATGGAAGGGACGATAACAAGAGGACTAGGATTGGAAATGCTTTTGCTACAACCGTAAACCCTGTTAGGAAGGAATACATAGGTACGTCACCCAAGTGTACCACCTGTAACTATCACCATTCACCTGATACGCCTTGTCGCGCTTGTTTTAACTATAACCGCCCAGGACATTTTTCTAAGGATTGTAGAGTGGTGCCTAGGAATGTGAACCCCGTCAATGCTAGAAACCCAACTGCTAGGGTCTGTTACGAGTGTGGTAGTACCGATCATATCAAGGCAGGATGTCTTAGGTTGAATCGGGCTCAGAAGCCAGGGGAAACCATCAGAACCAAGTCGTGGTTGGTAATGGGGGTCAGGGTTATAGGAACAATGGTAACCAAGCACGTGGAAGGGCATTTATGTTGGGAGCAGAGGAGGCTTGTCAGGACCCGAACATCGTGATGGGTACGTTCACTTTGAACAATCATTATGCCACAACCTTATTTGACTCTAGTGCCGACTATATTTTCGTTTCCACTACTTTCATACCTTTGTTAGGCATAGAGCCCAGTGACTTAGGATTCAGTTATGAGATTGAGATAGCTAGCAGGCAGCTAGTAGAAATCGATAAGGTCATTAAAGGATGCAAACTAGGAATACAAGGTCACGTGTTTGATATTAATTTGATACCATTTAGAAGCGGGAGTTTTGATGTGATCATAGGAATGGATTGGTTGTCCAACCATAAGGCTGGGATAATTTGTTACGAGAAGGTAGTTAGAATACCTCTACTAGATAGCAAAGTACTTAGAGTTATAAGAGAAAGAATGGAAGAGAAAATAAGGCATGTTATGAGTGCTAAGGCCAAGGAACAAAAACAAGAGGAGATTGTTGTAGTTAGAGACTATCCCGAAGTATTTCCGGATGACCTATCAGGATTACCACCTAATCAAGAAATCGAATTTCATATTGAGTTAGTCCCTAGAGCAATACTAGTCACAAAATCTCCCTATCGATTGGCGCCTTCTGAAATAGGGGAGTTGTCGGGTCAACTCAAAGAACTCTAGGAAAAAGGTTTCATTCGACCAAGCTTATCGCCTTGGGGAGCACCGGTATTATTTGTTAAAAAGAAGGATGGTTCCTTTAGGATGTTATAGAGAGCTGAACAAGTTGACCATTAAGAACCGTTATCTACTCTCTAGGATAGACGATATGTTTGATCAACTTCAAGGATCACAATACTTCTCTAAGATAGATATTAGTTCCGGATACCACCAACTGAGAGTGCATGAGGATGACATTCCAAAGACCATATTTAGAGCTTGTTATGGACATTTTGAATTCACAGTAATGCCCTTTGGTTTAACTAACACACCAACGGTATCTATGGATCTGATGAACCGAGTGTGTAGACCGTACCTAGACAAGTTTATAATAGTGTTAATTAATGATATTTTGGTTTATTCTAAGACCTAGAAAGAGCATGAAGTACACCTAGGGTTAGTCTTAGAATTGCTCAAGGAGGAGAAACTGTATGCTAAGTTTTCCAAGTATGAATTATGGTTGCGAGAAGTACAGTTTCTTGGTCATGTGATTAATGGAAATGTATTCATGTAGACCCTAGTTAGATATAGGCTGTTAAGAATTGGGAAGCCCCTAGAACTCCATCTGAAGTTCGTTCATTCTTAGGTTTGGCAGGATATTATCGTTGGTTCATAGAGAACTTTTCTAAGATTGCTAAATCCTTGACCATTTTGACTCAGAAGTGTAAGACATTTAATTGGGGTGAGGAACAGGAAAGGGCATTTCAAACTTTTAAGGACAATTTGTGTAATGCACATGTTCTAGCTCTCCCCGATAGACCAAAAGACTTTGTGGTATATTGTGATGCGTCCGGCTTATGACTAGGTTATGTGTTGATGCAAAGAGGTAAGGTGATAGCTTATGCATCTAGGCAGTTGAAAATTCATGAGAAAAATTACACCACCGCCTAAGTTGTGTGTTTTATGCATAGGTAAGGTTATAGCATATGTGTCTAGGCAATTGAAAGTTCATAAGAAGAATTATACCACCCATGATTTGGAACTGGGTGCGGTTGTGTTTGCCCTTAAGATCTGAAGACATTATCTGTATGGGACAAAGAGTGTCATATATACCGATCATAAGAGTCTCCAACATATCTTTAGTCAAAAGGAATTAAACATGCGGCAGCATCACTGGATAGAGCTTTTTAGTGATTATGACTATGAAATTCGCTACCATCCTGGTAAGGCGAATGTAGTAGCTGATGCGCTAAGTAGGAAAGAAAGGGTGAAACCTAAGAGAGTTTAAGCTATGAATATGACCCTTCGGTCGAGTATAAAGGGCAAGATACTAGCGACTCAGGAAGGGGCATCTGATGAGTTTGCGGGATTGCAGAGAGGACTAGACGAGATGATAGAACGTAGGGATGATGGAGCATTGTACTACCTGGATCGAATATGGGTTCCTTTAAAGGGTGATGTGAGAACCTTGATTATGGATGAGGCCCATAAGTCAAAGTACTCTGTGCACCCAGGAGCTGATAAGATGTATTATGACCTTAAAGATAGGTATTGGTGGTCGGGTATGAAGAAAGATAGCGGTATAAGTTAGTAGGTGTTTGACTTGTTTGAAGGATAAATCTGAACATCAGAGGCCGTCTGGCTTACTACAGCAACCTGAGATCCCTGAATGGAAATGGGAAAGGATAGCGAGGGATTTCGTTACGAAGTTACCAAGGACTAGTAGTGGGCATGATACAATCTGGGTCATCATGGACCGATTGACTAAGTCTGCTCATTTTCTACCTATGCGTGAGGATTATAAGATGGATAGGTTAGCTAGACTATACCTGAATGAGATTATAGCTAGGCATGGTATGCCGATCTCGATCATATCGAATTGTGATAGTCATTTCACATTGAGGTTTTGGTAGTCAATGCAAGAGGGATTGGGAACCCGTTTAGCCATGAGTACGGCTTACCACCCTCAGACCGACGGTCAGAGTGAGCGTACTATCCAAACTTTAAAAGACATGCTTAGAGCATGCGTCCTAGACTTCGGGGGAAGTTGGGATGTTTATCTTCCATTAGTTGAGTTTTCGTATAATAATAGCTATCATTCTAATGTGACATGTGCACCGTTTGAGGCATTGTATGGTAGAAAGTGTCATTCCCCGATTATGTGGAGGTTAGAGAGGGTCAGTTGATAGGACCTGAGTTAGTGCAAGAGACCACTGAGAAGATTTCGCAGATTAAAGATAGACTTAAGGTTGAGCGTGATTGTCAGAAAAGTTATGTCGATAAGAGGAGGAAGCCTCTAGAGTTCAGTGTAGGTGACTATGTCTTGCTCAAAGTATCGCCTTAGAAAGGTGTGGTACTCTTTGGGAAGAATGGGAAACTAGCACCTAGATTTGTTGGACCTTTTGAGATCATTGAGAAGGTTGGTCCTGTAGCCTATAGACTTAGGTTGCCTGATGAATTAAATGGTGTTCATGACACGTTCCACGTGTCGAACCGTAAGAACTGTTTGGCTGACCCAACACTGCAAGTACCTTTGGATGAGATCCGAGTTGATGCTACGTTGAATTTTGTAGAAGAGCCTATGAAAATCTTGGAACGAGAGTTCAAGAAGCTTAAGCAGAGTAGAATTACCATCGTTAAGGTTCGGTGGAATTCGAAACGTGGACCTGAATTCACGTGGGAACTTGAGGACTAGATGAAACTTAAGTACTCCTGTAACACCCCCAAATTGGGTCGCAGCAGAATATGGGTTGGGGGTGGTACTTCATAGATCAATAACACAAGATATATATAAGAACGACCAAAAAGTCGTTTAAAACCGATACATTGGATTTAGCAAAGTATTTGTTACAAAAGCCCGAAGCTTCACTTGTTCAAAGTACATATTACAAAGATTCTAGTTCATAACAAATGTTTCCCAAAATGTAATGCAACCAAATCTTTAATGCATGACTTCCAAAATAACGACCACCAATGTATCCCTTGTCTTGTACCTTACTGATCTCCTGAGAAAACATTGCTTAAAACGTCAACATATTGTTGAGTGAATTCATAGGTTTATAAAATGTATAATGTAGGACCGCAAGATTTCCCCATGATAATGCAACAGATGCAAACATCATAAAATGTAATTACGTTTTCCTAAGCTCATGACACTGAAGCTCGACATGTATGAATTGCAATATAAATTGCCAACATTGCCCGTGATGATGTTCTAACCCGCAACATCCTATGTCCGACATGGTATACGTTCGTTGTCCGGCCAACCGGCACAGTGAGTATGACTCACCCGAACGGGGATGTCAATCCCAAATAGATCTATTTATAACATTCGCGCTCACAACAGTAATTGACAGTTCATGATAATGGGCTCAGAGGGTTATCGCTACTTAGGCAAACACGTAATCGTAATGTGAAATGTCCACTTGCGTCCAATTGTAAAACATGCATATGTTTCTCACCCCAAAACTTGTAAATCATTAAAATGTAAAACGTGGGGCTATGAACTCACCTTGAGTAAATGAATATCAAGTATATCACAGAAAATGCGTTAGATAAACGCCGAATGCAACCTAATTAATTATAGGCCGTATAAGTACTAAGCATTTAGAACAACTACTACCATATATAATTCTATATAGCTACATCACCATCTAATTATGTTTGTGAAATCGTATTTATAAAGTTAAAACGTTTATAAATATTTCCTTAGTAAAAACGACGTAACTTTATCGTTTTAAGCCCGTTTCTTATGTCCACGCTTTTGTATTAAGACGGTTATCAACATATTACATTTTCATATTTTTAGTCCCCTGATGAACAGTGGTTTTACTGTTCATGACAGTTTATAAATTTATTTTTATAGATTTAGTTATCGTAAAACTCGTAAATGTCGTATCTTATTCGTTTTAACTCCGTTTTTAGTGATTCTTTCGAGCACGTCTTCGTAATTAAAAGTTTTATCAAATTAATGATATTTTCAAAATGTTCATGTCTGAGATGAACAGTAACTTTTATAAAAATAGTTTTATAAAAGTATTTATTATCGTAAACTCGCGTAATTCATAACTCGTTCGTTATTAATCATAAAATTATAATTCTTATTGTTTTTAAATCTTAAAATTATGTCCTAACTGAGAAAATATGAATACATTTTCATTATATGTGAATAGTAATTGGTTTTTATAAACGCGTTTAATTAACGTATAACTTAAAATTAGCGTATCTCCCTCGTTATAAATTAGTTTTTCGAGTTCTCTACATGCCCACGATCCCTGTGACATGTAGTATTTTATAAAATCATAAAATATAAATGTTAAGTTCAAATTTCAAACAACAAGTTTTGAAGTATTTGATAACATGTGTTTAAAACTAGTTTTTATAACTTTTTTTCTTAACCCCTTTGTTACAAGTCCATTACCATACTTATTATCACATGTCTTACATCCTTAGAGTCTCTAGTCCATGATTATTCCATATTCTGTCCAAGAATCACAAGACCAAATGTGTACACACTTATTTAACCATGAACTTTCATAAGTATACTTTTTAGATAACTTGCTTATATATACTTTTTATACATAAACCAAACTCATATAATGTATATACTTCCATTCTTACATGATATTAACAATAATATAGCACATGACAAAGTATATCATACCATGATCATAAGTAAAAATTCCATTTTTCATGTAAACAAGTTCTTAGATGGTGATTAACTACACAACATTATATATGCATAAAATCATAAAAATAAAGAGATTAAGAGTTTTAGGTAACCTTAATATGAAGTGTGGTGATGAACAACACAATCTAAACCCTAGTTTAGATGACAAACCCAAGCTTGCAATACCAAGAAAACCCTAATTTTTCCAAAGAAACCCTAACTCCTTTTCTTGCTTCAACACTTGTAGATGCTTAACCAAACCTTCTAAACACCTTAGGTTATCTTAGAAATGATGTAGGAATGTGTGTAAATGTTGTAGATTAATTTTGTATGGTTTCTTTATGGTGTTTGATGGTTGCCGTGGGTAAGAGAGCCAAAAAAGGAGAGGATTTTTTGTTTTCACTTAGTAAATAAAGAGTGTATGTGTTTACTTGCACTTTCTAAGGCATTATATACCCTAAGACTAGTCAAATATGGTCATAGGAAAGTCTTGGT